>JAVIWB010001401.1:0-21212 GCA_031893035.1 Dermolepida albohirtum | reverse complement strand
ACATATAAAATTTTGTCTTGATTTAAATATTTAATAGTTGCTAAATCAAAATACTTATGTCCGTTGTTACTCGTTAAAGGTAAAGGGTAAGTTGATGTACTACGCAAATGAGGTAAGGTTTTGATGAGCTCTTGAATTAGTTGTTCAGGTGTTATTATGAAGGGATGTAACAAATTGGTTTTCGCATACATTATAGTGTTAATTATAGTAGTGTATTCATTTGTTAATTCATTTGTCAATAATGTTAAAAGAGCGAAATGTTCTTCGAGGTTTTGTTTTAATTTTAAGTTAAATATCTGTTTATTATTTAGAAAGAGAGAAATTTGTTAATCTTTCAAAATTTTCGGAAAACAACCGATTATTTTTTTCAATATTGGTAATTGTATTATTGAAATTCGTGATGGTTGTTCGTACTACTTGAATTTGTTGTTTTAATAGACTCGAGATGTGTTGTTCGTTATCATTAACGTTATTAATCACTTTACTATAATATTGCGCGTCATTTTCGTCTAATGTTCCAAATACAGTTTTGAATGCTGTGCCTATTATGTTTAGCCAAGCTCTTTTTGATCTAGTGTGACCTATCAGGGATTTCAGGGTTTGTTCCTTTTGGAAAAGATTTGGGATAGTTTGGTCTAAAATTTTCAATAAAGGTTGACATAATGATAATTCTAAGCATAGAGTATCCTTTTGACAAAGTGAAATCGTTTTTTGATAATAATCATCTACAAATTCTATTTTCTTATTAAATATACCTAATTCTAAGTATGTTACAAAATTCCATTGGGAATCTATAAATTTAACGTTTTTTACGTGTTCGAAAAATATACTCGATGGTTTTTGTATAGGATGGATGGTATAGGGCTTTTTGCCTACTACGAATCCTAGGGTGAGACATCTGCAACAAATGCATGTTTTAATCTGTTTGCATGAACTTTAACCTTACGGGTTTTTACTAGAATAGTAAAATTAACTCTTGTATTGGCTTCTACTATTTTATAAGGACCTGTATAGTTTTGTGAAAGTTTCTTTGATCTTCCTACTTTGGTTTGCTCATTTGTCAGATATACTAGTTCACCTACTTTGAATTCTACGTTATTAATCCGTTTATCATAATTGCTTTTATTGACTTCCTTAGACTGAATTAAATGTTTCCTCGCTAATTCATGTGATTTTTGTAGTTTTGAGTTAAGTTCACTAATATAATCGTCATAAGTGTATCTAAACTCGGTGTTTTTTGTTATTGCACTTGGTAAGTTGGCTTTTATGCCAAAAATTAATTCGAATGGAGTAAATTTAGTTGATGTATGAACAGTAGTGTTAAATGAGAATGTTGCAAAGGTTATCCAGTGATCCCAATCTGTTTGTGTATTATTTATATAATGTTTTAAGTATTCGGCAAATGTGGAATGACTTCTTTCTAGGGATCCGTTCGTTTGGGGATGATAAGCTGTAGAATGAACTTGTTTTATTTTAAATAACTTCGCTATTTCTTGTAGTAATTTAGAAGTAAAATCCTTGCCTTGATCGGTTAATATAATTTTTGGGATGCCAAATCGGCAAATAAATTCTTCTACTAGTTTTGACGCGATTGTTTGAGCTTCATGATTCGGTATGGAATAGGCTTGAGAGAATTTTGTGAGATCGTCTTGGAGAGTTAAAATAAATTTATTTCCATTTGAACTCAAGGGAAAAGGTCCTACAATATCAAGAAATACCTTTTCAAATGGAGTCGAACTGGTGGTAGTGATTTCCATTGGTTTAATATTTTTTTTCGCACTAGTTTATTCTTTTGACAAGATTCACAAGTCTTAATGAAATTCTGAATGTCTTTTTTCATCCGATGCCATTTAAAGTTTTGTTTGATACGACTGTAGGTTCTGTGAAAACCCGAATGTCCTGAAGTTGGATTACAATGATTCTCTTCTAGAATGTTTTTAATATCATCAGGATTTGGCGATATTATTTTATTATGAAAAATAGTGATTTTAATATTAGTATTTCTAAAAATGTATCTAATTATAGCTCGAATTTTGTTAAAATTTAATTTATCAAATTTTGAAAATGTTTTAGGTATTCCTATATTGGTTACGTTATTCGACTGTAATTGTGATTTTAATTTATCTAGTGAGATATATAATTCTTCATAAGTTACTGAATCCCAAAAATTGTGTTTATAGAAAACGTAAAATATACTTAAGTTATTTTTAGTGAAATTATGAATATCGTGTTACACCTCGTGATGGTAAGAGGGCAAACAAAACGTTGCTGGTAATGGGTCACACACGTGACCGACCCTGGGGATGGGCCTACAGGTTTCGGTTGTACCGTGACAACTCACGCTTCCGACTAAGCTCTGCGTAGGGTGGGGTTCAAGGTTACTGGTAGACGAAGGGATGTTCATAAAAGCTGTTAGTTAAAAAAAATGAGGGCGCCAAGGACAAAACAGTATGATTTTAGCTCGTCGTCTTATCAAGGGGTAGTCCTATACCCTTGACTATAGTAAGACTCACCTTTACCTATTGGCTGCACCCGATATATTGTAAGGCAACAACTATGCGACTGGACCCTGTATAGTATACGGTAGTAACTATATGACTCAGCTCTGTACATCATCTACAATAAGTATACATATATTCAGTAGCGGACAAAAGTTAAGCAACTGTACCTACTAAATATCTCTATTATAGCCAGAAACATAATGGAAACGAACGTGATCGCCATATCATCAAATTGAAAAATTGGGACTTTTATAAAGATAAAATCACTTATTTGGTGTTTAATGCTTTATTCTAAATAATGAAAATCTTACAAAATACCATATAACATATAATTTATAGGTGACATAAGTTAAGCAACCTTTAACGTACTAGTAACGAAAATGACATCATAAATGTATTTAAATGAATATTAATATTTCGTCGCATAACCTTTATTTTCAATAATAGCTGCGCACCGTCGAGGCATTGATTCGATCAAATTTGTAAGTATTTGTGGATCAATTTGTTGCCACTCGATTGATAACGCCTTATAGAGTTCATCTGCGTTACAATACGTTTTATTAAGCCTTAATCTTCTATCCACAATCTCCCACAAGTTCTCTATCGGATTCAGATCCGGCGATTGACTTGGCCAAGAAAGAACATTAATTCTTTGCCTACTTAGCCACTCCTTAACGATCCTAGCCGTGTGCTTAGGGTCGTTATCGTGCTGAAAATACCATTTAAGTGGCATATTCCATTCGGCAAATGGCAACATAGTATTTTCCAATATATTTTTGTATACAAATCTATCCATAATACCATCTATGCGATGTAGTGGACCTACACCATTACCAGAAAAACACCCCCAAACAATGACATTGCCACCTCCGTGCTTTACGGTTTTCGTGTAATATTTTGGATTTAATCTTTCTCCTTTAGGACGCCTTATATAGCAAATTCCATCGCTGCGAGAGATATTAAATTTGGATTCGTCGCTAAATAAGACAGTTTTCCATTTTTCTACAGACCAAGATGCGTGTTCCTTCGCAAAGGTAGTCTCGCTGCTCTCTGTTTTTGTGTTAACAAAGGTTTTTTCGCTGGTCTTCTACTGTATAATCCGCCGTCTACTAAACGTCTGCGTATAGTACGTGCGCTGACATTACAATTTACAGTACATTTTATTTCCTGAGCACTTAGCCATGGATTTTTCTTGCATAGGCGACGAATTCGGTGATCCTCTCTGTAAGTGGTTTTTCGCGGTCGTCCAGAGCGAAATTTTGTAGCCACCGTACCTCTAGCTTCATATCTCTGTATCATTCGGGACACTACCGATTTGTCTATGTCGAAACTTTCGGAGATACTTGCTTGTGAAACACCTTTTTTATACTGCTCAATTATTTTTACCTTTATATCGTCTGAATACACTTTCCGTGACATAATTGATTAAGCTATTAACAAATGCGTCACGTACGATCTCAATCCTCTCGCCTACTAACAAAATAACACGCCTGACAACCGCGACACAGACAAATAGGGGTTCACAGAAGTGTTGTGTATCAAGTTGCTTAACTTTTGCCGTCTCAGTTTTTTGCTTCATTACAGTGATAAAGCACAACTCATGTTTATAGTTATAAAATGTACATTTTTGTATGAAAGTAAACATATGTGATATATACAGAATAGTATCATCCTATTATAATTTGATTATTTTATGAATTGTAAATAAAACTAGTATTTTTGTAGAGTTGCTTAACTTTTGTCCACTACTATATATATATATATATATATATATATATATATATATATATATATCAACACTCTACTGAAATTCAAAAGGACGTCATTCAATAAACCAGATTTATTACAAATATATATAACAAAAAAAAATGAAACAGATTGACAATTTTAACGTAGTACGTAAAAAAAACAAAGGGATTATAGTATGATCATACCTTACAGTTTTGAACAATGTGATTACTAAATTTTACTAAACGATAAAATAATGAATACATTAGACGTATCACAAGTAATTACTAAATTTTACTAAACGGTAAAATAACGAATACATTAGACGTATCACAAGTAATTACTAAATTTTACTAAACGGTAAAATAATGAATACATTAGACGTATCACAAGTAATAACTAAATTTTACTAAACGGTAAAATGATGAACATATTAGATGTATTCCAAGTTTAATTGCGGAACAAATAAAATAAAAAGTTTACTAGACCAGTCATAGACAACAGATTTATGTACCGGATATAGACAAGAATCTCAACCAATCGATGCCGTTATTTAACCCTTTCGCTGCGCATAGCTCCTGCGATGGAGTCCGCCCAGTACGTCATTGTTTTACCGCTTGCGAGTAAACTCGCCGGGAGCACTATAGACCATTTTACAGTAATGTGGATTGGGCTATTAGCGTCCGTACTTGAGACTTGTGTAATTAATTTATAGATTAGATTTTATAAATGCATGGAAAAACAAAACACAAAAACTTAGAAACGGTGTTTAATCTAAAAATATATATGAAAACATCTATTACAAAAATAAAAACATGAACAAAACCAAGCAATTAAATTCTTTGGGGAGCAATTAAACAAAGGAACAAAACTTTTTATAAATCAGAAAAACAGAAATTCATATAAATTTAAAAATTTTTTTTAGTATGGTAGATTTCAAAGCAGGGAACTATACATAGTGGAACGTCGCACATACCGCACATATACAGCCTTGGCCATATGTCTGAAGCACCCTCAAGTTTTGGATGTAAAATGAAATTAGGAGGTATAAAAATTAAACTACAAGTGTATATACATTTTGAATGCAAATTTAATAATATACATTAATATTTTGTAGCACCACCGCGACATTTGATAACGGCTTGTATCCGTTTAGGCATTGTAGCCACTAATTTGCTACATATCTCGGGTGAAATCTTTTCCCATTCTTCAAATATCCTCGCTTTTAATTCGTTTTTGTTTTTATGTCTATATTTTGCGACATTTCTCTTTAAAATACGCCACAAATTTTCTATGGGCGACAAATCCGGCGATTGTGCCGGCCATTCGAATATGGGCACGTTATTTGCGCTAAACCACTCGATTGTACGTTTGGATTTATGGCAGGGTGCATTGTCCTGCTGGAAAATGTAGGCCTCTTCATCGGAATCGAACAGCTTTACAATAGACGGTTCTAGTACTTCTCCTAACATATCGATGTACCTACTGCTGTTCATTCTGCCTTCACAGACGTACACTTCGCCGACACCCTTAGTGGTCATGCATCCCCATATCATCACGCTACCACCCCCATACTTTACTGTAGGCACAATACAATGTGGCTCAAACGCTTCCCCCGGTCTTCTACGAACAAACTGAGCCCCAGGTGTTGGCAAAATCTACGTAAGATATAGAAAAATTAATAGCTGTTCAAAAAATTCCAATTCACTATTCAGCACATTCAAAATATCATATTTATGTAACACAAAAGTAAAACTGCATTAATTTATCATACCTCTACATTGGATTCGTCGGACCATATGATTTTGGACCAATCCTCAACTGTTCCATTTTTTGTGTTTTTTTGCCCACAACAACCGTTTTTTCTTCTGCTCCTCGCTCAATAAGGGTTTGCGGCGAGCTTTACGACCATGTATATTTACTTCTACCAGTCGTCTTCTCACTGTTCTCGCTGATACAGAAGTTCCTTGGCGCTCATTTATTTCTGCAGATAAATCTTTTGATGATTTCATACGATTTTTCAGAGAAAGTCGCGTTAAAAATCGATCATCTCTCTCCGTTGTAATACGTTTTCGTCCACTTTTCGGTCGATTTTCGTAAGAACCTGTCTCTTTAAAACGTTTTATTGCCGCTTGGATGGCATAGCGCGACCGCTTCATTATTTTCGCGATTTTTGATTGCGATAGTCCTTGAGTATGTAATAACACTGCTTTACTTCGCTCTATTACATCTAACTCCCGTTTTCTAGGCATGTTGTCACAATGTACAACACTATACAAAAACACAATATTCAATACAACTGGTTAAATCAATTTTATAACACAATATCGTTTCTAATACACCTCACTTATTGAACAGTAAAGATCAACTAACAGCAATAAACCTTAAAACTACAGAATATTTGTATACTTCTTGAGATTTTCCTGGTAAACAGTCATTATATACACATTAGTAATGGCCCCTTTCATTACGTTCTTAGGGTTCAGGTAATATTGCACGTTTATGGGGGTGCTTCAGACATATGGCCAAGGCTGTATCTTGATTCACTTCTTTTATTATTCTTTGAACAAACCACGCATCGTTTTGTGGAAGACTTCTTTCGAGCTGTGGAGGGAACAAATTTGGGAAAATGCCTTTCAGTTTTGCGCAATTCAGAATTTTGATCTAGTACTCTTCTTCCAACAGTGCGAGTAGAAATTGGTTTGTGGTATTTCTTTATTATTTCTTTAATCAGCATAAGGTGAAAAGTCTCAAGAGGTACATATGTTTCTGTACTGCATTTATGCAGTTGGTACGCGTTCAAAACAGAGAGATCCATCAGGTGAAAAAAGACTTTCTTATACCACTTCATAGACTTGCGAACACACTCCACAGAAGAAAGTAGCATATCGGATTTATCAACCGCTCCCATATTCTCGTTATAATCTACAATGCAGCTAGGTTTCTTGATACTTCTCCCAGTTTCACGATCTTTTTTTCCTGTCTCCTTTTCGTCAAGGTTTATGACAAGATGTCAACATATTAACTTCCCTCTTATCTTGCCATTTTACTGCAAGAAGATTATCGGCCGACTTATGAATGAACTCGCCTTTTTTCAGTTTCTCTGAAAATTGGGGCATATTTCTACGTGTTCGCTTCACCGTACCACAAGCCGTAGTTTTGTATCTGTACAAGTAATCGAACAAGTTGGGACTAGTGTACCAATTATCCACAAATAATGTATGACCCTTGTTTAGGTAGGGTTCAAGTAAAGTCAGAACTATATCACCTGATTTTCCACTATCGGCTTCTTCAAAATGTTTTATGTTTGTCGATGCACCCGTGTACACTATAAAGTCAAGGATATAACCAGTATCGCAGTCACATAATAAAAAAAATTTTTACACCAAATCGGTGCCTTTTGGACGGTATGTATTGTTTGAAGAAGACGCGTCCTCGAAAAAGTAACAGACTCTCATCAATACAGACGTTTTTAATGGGCAAAACGCATTTTTGAATTTATCCCTTAGATGGTCAACTATTATTCTTATTTTGTGTAAGGAATCTGGTGGGTCAGATGGCAGTATGTCATTATCAGTAAAATGCAATAATTTTACTATCAGTAAAAAACGATCTCTCTTCATGAGTCTGCTAAAAATTGGGGTACTTATAAATTCATCAGTAGACCAGTAAGAGTGTATTTTGTTCTTTTTTACATGTGGCATCAACAAAGCAACAGCAAAAAAGCAGTAAAGTTCCTCATATTCTATTGGTTTCCACCTTTTTATCCGGGAACTTTCAGGATGTCCTTCTCTGTTTACATAATCAAAATATTTGTTTATCTCAGTGGAAATTTTTTCCATTATTTCACGTGTAAAATAAAATTCAAAATATTGTAATACTGGATTATTAGACATATTGAAATTACCTTCAATTTTACAGCCACAGTTTGTATCGTCAAAGGGGTGAATATTTGGATTAAATGCCTTGGCTGTCCATACAAAACTATTTTTGGTTCCAGCTGGAGCAGTAGCCCCTACATCATCTTCTGCATCCTCACTGCCTACGTCAGAATCTTCGTCATTGTTCAAATGAGTTCTGTTTGACAAAAAATCCACAATTTCCTCCAAAACTTCGCCGCCATCTCCGTCTCCATCACCTTCATCCAACCACCCGTAGTCACGTGGATCTTCTTCGAAAGTTTCGTCGTATTCGCTGTCACTGTTGGCCAGTATTTCTTCAAGTTCTTTATCCGATAAAAATTTTCGTTGTTTGGACATTTTTAGTGGTTAATAAATTTATTTAATAAAAGGAAACAAGGAACAACTAAACGCAAATGTAAACTGTATAAACTTATAAAGTGTAATGCGACAATTGGTCACCAGACGTGACGTCATTTTTTCGAATAAACGAGTTTGCAAATTTCTGATGAATTACGATAAGATAAGGCGAGCGAATCTATTCGGGTAGAGCACACTGATCCTATTTATATTGGCAAAGCGAGTATACTCGCCCAGAGCAGTTTACCGCATGGCGACTATATTCGTCAGGAGCAGCGAAAGGGTTAATTGACACTGGCACCACCAGCGGTGAGGGAGATGAATTAATGTGAATGGCGGCGATTTTAAATAATTTCTGTAATAATTATTAGTGATAGTTATTTCTGATACAAGTGTCAAAAGTGGCATTTCATCTTGTGAGTAGGAAACGAGCATGGAGTGTAAGTTACGCAAACCTACAAACAAAATAAAATGACTTTTAACACTCATAATATACATTTCACGTGCGACTTATAAATTTAAAAAGAAATTCTCGGCTGTCTTCGATAGAATTGAAGAGCACGTCAAACAAGCCATATATGTTAAATTGATGGGAAACTAAACTTAAAAGAAACAAAAGAAATTCAAAAAAAAACATTGAATTGTGTTTAGTGTTAAAAGTAGGTAATTTCTTTCAGCAGTATAGAATTTAAAGCACAATTTTTAATTCTGCTACAACGAATTAGAGATGCCCATTTTGATGTCTACCATACAAAAAAAAAAGCATTTGCATAAGGAAATAGTAAAAAAAGGAAAATGTATTGATAAAATTTTTATTTACTACACTTTGTTTATTACATTACACCAACATTTTAAGTGCTTTTATTTTACTATTTCTAATCTTAAACTTTTTATATGTGTCATGTGCCGCTTTCTTAACAACATCGTTTAACTGAAAAGAGTATTTACCTTTTAGAATTAAATTAACATTGTTTACATATGTATAAATGTAAAATTTTAAGAAAATGTTAATAAAAATGTCAAATAAATTATGTTTTCTACAATAAAACGTATTTATAATATTTTTCTTCATTATGTTGTAGAGTCTGTCTTTTAACATATTCAAGTGGCAATATTTTGAAAGGTAATAATCTGCGATTTGTGCACATTGATTAAAAAGTATTGTGAAGTTAGTTTTTGGCCGCAAAAGCGCACGTTTATTATACTGACGGGATTCTATTAATGAATGCTCAAGTAAACTTTCTGTTGAAACTAAATATTCCTTGCAATGCTTGCATTTAATAGTTTTTAAAATTTTCTGGCCATGTATCCTGATACATATGCATGTGTTGGACTCAGTTCTAGTCTATTTTGAGGGATTAATGTAGGGATATCTATGTCTATATTATCATAAGATTCTTCAGGTACATCGCACTGCAAAAAGGATCTTAAATTATTTAAAACACTGCCATCATCTTCTTCGCAATTGCCTGATTTAGAATGCACTGCAGTAAGATTATTAATCAGTAGTGATTTTAAAGAATTCTTAAATGTTGTGCAAGATGGGTTCACATTTCTCACTCCGTGGCTTCGTATGCACCCAAAAAAATTTTCCACAGGATCTTGATTTATGTTGCGTGGGCATAAAAATTTGAAACCAGCTTTGTTTAACTTCTCCCAGCGATCCAATTTATAATACTAGGTGGAACAGATTCCTTTCCTTTAGGTGTAATAAATTTCATACTTTTGAAAATTAGTATCGCGTCATTCCAAAAATTCATATGGGTTGAATTTTCTTTGACAGCACAACGTAAGGTTTTGCCATGACTTGCTTCTAAACCATTAAATATACTTGGTCCATAAAACTTAAGAACTTGCTGTGTCTAAAGGATTTTTGCTGAAAAACAAGGATTTATTAGATTTATAATTAATTAATGGAGTAAGTAGGCATACCATATTTCACACTCCAGCGCATAGTTGATGAAACTATGCGAAAAAACCTGTGCTGCATAACTAACCTTCATTTTCTTTACTTTATATTTGTAAATATGATAATCACATAATCTATTTAGCAGTCGTGTATTTTCATCACCTACATCTGCTTCGTATAATAGTTTAATATGCTCCCAAGAAGCAATTTTCTCTTGATTTTTTACAGTAAATTTTATATTTGCTTCAAGCATATTATTTCGGATGCCCTTAAGCAAATGTGGTGGATCATAGAAGGGAATAATTTCCTCACCATCAATAATGCTGAACCCTAATAATTGATTTTCTTGGCCCCTTTGTTGAAATTTTCGGTTTGTCTCATCTTTCAACATTTTGATAGCTTTCACATTTGTCGAATGTTGATCACAAACTGTACAAATAACTCTGAGACCAATAGCATGCAGTTCTTTGATTATTAGTTTAATATTTCGAACTAAATCTGGAGCACTCATTCCACCTTCTGCAAAAAAAAACGCAATCGTTTGTTTCCATTTCTTTTTTAGTCCCCTTGCCATAAATAGTATTGCATGATCAGCAAATTTCTTCTTTCTTTGCTCTTCACCAGTATCTTCGAAGCCTTCAATGTTGTCTTCTTTTGTATTGTAGCTTAGTAATGGTTCCAGTGACATTTCATCAAAAATAAGGGAACAATATCTGTCTAATGGTGACATGGACTTCACAGAATCCTTGATGCTCCTCAGAACAGCATTATTTAACCCACATTTAAAAGGAACTTTGCTTAACATTGTCATCAGAGTTTCACGTGAAGGTAAAGCAAATGTTCTCTGTAAAATACGGTATCCCACAGGGTGTCTATAAAAGAACTCCGGGGTTTTAAGACAAAATATTTTAATAAAGTAAAAAACGTACATACATGTTTTATACATGATTAGAAAGCTTACATTTTCAAGATTTTTTAACAACTTAGTGAAGTTCAATGTGAGCTCCGTGAGTGGCACGGCACACGTCGAAACGGTATTCTACCTCTTCCCATGTCCTGGCGAGCATGTCTGGGGGAACGGACGCCACGCAATTCTCTATTCGTTCCCTGAGATGGCGAACATTTCGAATTTTCTCCGCATACACAAGATTCTTGATATGCCCCCAGAAGAAAAAGTCCAACGGAGTCATATCAGGGCTCCTTGGTGGCCATGGAATAGGTCCTTCCCTTCCAATCCACCTGTTGCCGAAACGAGCGTCCAGTGACTCACGCACACGCAAACTGAAGTGTGGCGGCGCCCCATCTTGTTGGAAGTAAACTAAACCTTTCTCCGCCTCAATGTCATCCAACTGAGGATAAACATACTCCTCTAACATGTCACAATAGACATCACCATTGATATTCCTTTCGACAAAAATGAAGGGACCTATGACTCTGTCACGCATAAGAGCACACCAAACATTCACTTTGGGCGTGTCACGTTCGTACTCAATAAACTCATGGGGCGGCTCTGAACCCCAAATTCTGCAATTATGCCTGTTTACAGTTCCGTTCACATGAAAAGTAGCTTCATCACTAAAAACCACACTTTTTAAAAAATCATTATCTTCATCAATTTTATCCAGCATGGAAACAGAAAATTCGAATCTCTTAACCTTGTCTGCCGGTTTGATATGGTGTAAAAGTTGTATCTTGTAGGCAGTTAAACGAAGTCTTTTACGAATTACCTTATGGACTGTTGATCTTGGTAACCCCAAGTCCAGACTGCGTCTTGTTAACGATTTCTTAGGGCTTCGAGTGCATGAAGCTCGGATTCTGTCCACATTCTCTTGAGACACACGCGGCCTACCCGGCGACTTTTGCTTCAAAACACTTCCTGTTTCCTTGAACGCACATAACCACTGACGAATTGTTTTGTCTGTAGGCGGGTCAACACCATAGCTACGTCGAAAGTTTCTTTGTACAGTAACAACAGAATTAGTTTCTATGAGCCAAATAACACATTGAGCCTTTTGTTGAGGCGTCGCCATAGCGCGGCAGTCCAGACGACACTGACTGCCTGCCGCAGCCGCTACGTCATTTCAAGGTCAACGCTCCGCAGCGCTGCCAACTGTTGAGAGAAACATTCCCAATTGGTATGAGTAAAACTCTTTGAGCTGCTTGTTTCAAAGGAATTGATCAAATTTTGCTATCTTTTATAGTTTAAAAAATATTAATTTTTTAATCCCCGGAGTTCTTTTATAGACACCCTGTATAACGACGAGCCTTAGTTTTCTTTTTTTGCAGATTTAGTTGCGAAGTTATAAATGTATAAGTAATTTTATTGACTTTACTTCTCAAAACTTCCTCAGAGTTAGCATATTATAAAGCCTCTTCTAGTCGAGTCCTAGTGCTAGCCATTTCCAAATCTAAGCGTCTAGCAGACTTTCTTATATTTCTGGCAAAATGATATAATTTTCTAGCTCTCGGGGTTAAATTTACTTCTCTGTTAGTGTTCACCAAAGAGAGTATATTTACTTTTTTTCTGAAATCTGAATTTTTAAATATAACACATGGATCAATAAGTCCCGAGACTAACAATGAAAACAACATTTTTTTTGCAAAATTTTTTTTTATTCATCAACATAATCACCTTTTAGGGTGATACAATGGTTCCAACGCTTTTCCAATTTTTCAATACCATGTTTATAAAAAAATTTATCTTTCGCTTCAAAATAAGCTTCAGTTTCAGCGATGACCTCCTCATTTGAGCCAAATCTTTTTCCCTGGAGCATTTTTTTAAGATCAGCAAAGAGCCAGTAGTCACTGGGGGCTAAATCTGGCGAATATGGGGGGTGGGGAAGCAGATCAAAACCCAATTCGTTCAATTTTGCCATTGTTTTCATCGACTTGTGGCAGGGTGCATTGTCTTGGTGAAAAAGGATTTTTTTTCTCTGCATGTGCGGTCGTTTTTTTGCGATTTCCTCCTTCAAAAGCACCAGTAAGTCAATATAATAATCACTGTTGATCGATTTACCTTTTTCGAGGTAGTCAATGAAAATCACGCCATGTGTACCCCAAAAAACTGACGCCAGGACTTTGCCAGCTGACTGCTGCGTTTTCGGACGTTTCGGACGGCTTTCGCCAGCTGTGCGCCACTCAGATGACTGCCGCTTCGACTCTGGAGTGTAGTGATGTATCCATGTTTCGTCCATGGTCACGTAACGACGCAAGAAATCTTTTTTGTTGCGAGTAAATAGCGATAAACAGCTTTCTGAATCATCGACTCGTTGCTGTTTTTGTTCCATCGAGAGCAATCGCGGCACCCACTTGGAAAAAACCTTTTTCATGCTCAATTTTTCATGAAGGATAATAAATACATGATATCTGTGTCATCTCAGCAATCTCACGGAGCTTCACTTTACGATCTTTCATTATAATTTTTGTCACTTCACTCACATTTTCCGGTGTAACGGCTTCCACAGGTCTACCCGAGCGTTCCGCGTCATTTGTGTCGGTACGACCACGTTTAAACTCGGCAAACCACCGACAAATCGTTGCTTTTGATGGACAAGAGTCCGGGTAACATTTTTCAATCCATTGTTTTGCTTGCGTGGTGTTTAACAAACTACAAAACGACTTTACTCCAACCTCGATAACTCAGCTGTTTCTGGTCCGATCGACTTAAAATTTTGACACGTTTCAAGCAAAGGTTAGTACTCTAGAAAGACGTGGTTACTGGTTTACTACGAGCGCCATCTATGGGTTAGTCTCGGGACTTATTGATCCATGTGTTATTGTAAATATCAAATTCTATATATGCTGACTTCCAAATTAATAACCTACAACAAATACATAATTATTATCTTTACGAGAACGCGGTGTTGTTGGAAAATCAAAATTACTAGTTGTTGGAATGCAGATTTCTCTTTGAGGAGTTGAAACAATTTCATTTGCATCTGCAATGTACATGTTACTCTATTAATTTTTTGCCGCATATTTGTCTATTTGTTTACCTTTGACGTGTGATGTGATTTCTTCCATCGATTTCCCCTTATTTACCAAAGGCGACCTCCTTGAAACATACTGAATTTTTGCTTTGTAGATCATTCTTTTGTGAATCTACAACATAATTGGTACATATAAAACATATTGGGTCTGGGAAAAAGTTCGTGGCGTTTTTTCAGTAAAATTCAACTGGTCCCCGCATGGCGCGTGGACGAATTCATTTAAACCGAATATGCTCCATTATTATCGACAATGTTTCGCCATTTTTTTGGTAGATCCATGATCCCATCGGTGAAAAACTTCTGTGGTTTCTGGTCGAAAAACTGAATCAAGTAGTTTTCACAGGCTTCTTTTGAAACCAACTTAATTCCATTGAGAGAGTTCTGCAGAGATCGAAACAGATGATAGTCAGAGGGTGCTATATCCGGACTGTAAGGTGGGTGCATCAAAACTTCCCAACCAAACTCTCTCAATTTTTGACGGGTCATCAAAGAAGTGTGGTCGGGCGTTGTCATGATGGAAGACAACACCTTTCCTATTAATCAATTCGGGCCGTTTTCTTTCAATCGCCTGGCGTAATCTCTCTAGTTGTGCACAGTAGAGTTGAGAATCAATCGTCTGACCAGTTGGAAGTAGCTCGTAGTGGACGATTCCCCTCCAGTCCCACCATACACACAGCATCACTTTTTTTGGCGTCAATGTTGGCTTAGCGAACGCTTGTGACGGCTCACCATCCTTTATCCACGATCTTTTACGCTTCCGATTATCGTACGTAATCCATTTTTCATCTCCGGTTATTAAACGTTTCAGAAACGGCTCGATTTCATTCCGTTTCAGCAGCGCATCGCAGATGTTAATTCGGTCCATCATGTTTTTCACGCTCAACTCATGAGGAACCCATACGTCAAGCTTTTTTTTGTAACCAGCTTTGTGTAAATGGTTCAAAACAGTTTTGTGGTCAATGCCTAGCTCCATGCCAATATCGACACTGCTGATATGCTTATCTTGTTGGACTTTTTCAAGAATTTCATCAGATTTTTCAGTGATTGGACGACCGGAGCGTGACTCATCTTTCACATTGAAATTTCCAGAACGAAAGCGAGCGAACCATTTCCGCGCAACAGATTTCGATAAAGTACCTTCACCGTACACAGCACAAATTTTATCACAAGCCTGCGCAGCGTTCTTCCCCTTATCATAATAATATTGCAGAATATAGCGAAATTTCTCATTATTCTTCTCCATTTTCAAGTGCGAATAACTTTCCAACCACTGCACCGATTACAATGTTTCTACGCTCAAAACTAACGTTCGGAAGGTCATCTAAAACGAGCCGTCCGTGGTGTCGCTGTGACTTGTTGTTCTTTAGTTATCGGCAACCAATGCCATCTATCGGGAAAAACGCCACGAACTTTTTCCCAGATCCAATATGTTCATATATAACTCGACACCATAAAATAGAATAGAAAGAACTACATATGTATGTATACTTGACATAATCATTATTTATTTACCTTGAACATTACACGGTATTTCTTCTGTTTTCTCCTTACTTATCCCAGGTAAGCTCGTTGAAAACGATACATTTTCAATTGCTACAGTAGGCTGATGTGAACCTGCAATATTATGTTTATAAAATGTATACTATATATTATGTATTATTGCAAATTACTTGGAAGATGTAAGGTTGGAATACTGTCACACTTTATATTTGTCTTATTGTTGCATGTTGGAAATTTGTCATGTTCAGAAAAGTGCTTATCACACACACGATAAGACTTTCTTTTCTCAAACAAAATCTTCCGATTGATAGCATCATACTATTTCTGAAAAAGCTAAAAAGAAATACATTATAAAGGTTTCTGTCAAAAATTAACGGTAGCTGTGGAACTGTTCATTTCACCAGCCACTTGCATTTGCATATACAGGGTGCGGCGCTTAAATCCGGACAAATTTAATTTTTCTTTTAAAAACAAATTTATTGACACAAAATATGAACAAAATTGAAAATTCATTTACAGAAATATAGTTGTACCTGCCGAGAGTAAATTACTCTATATAACCTCCTTCAGCCCTAATGACCGCCTCTATCCTTGTCCTAAAACGGTCGCATGCTCTCTTTAAAACAGCGCTGTCCATATTGGTGAATGTTGCTTCGATAGCGGTGCGTAGAGATGCGACATTAGAGTGCCTGGACTTGTTAGTAACCCTTTCGACTACGCTCCAAACATAATAGTCCAGGGGGTTCAAATCCGGGCTATTCGGGGGCCAGAACTCTTTGCTCCAGAACATGTCCGCGTTATCCGATAGCCAGTTTTGGACTAAATGGCTCGTGTGGGCCGGTGCACCGTCCTGCTGAAAGACATATTGTCTCCCCGCGGCCACAGTTACCAGCCACGGTTTCACAACATTTGTCAAAACTTGCAGATAAACTTCTTTATTGATAGTTTGTCCTTTTTCGAAGAAATGCGGCGGCATGACATCACCTTCACTGGACACAACACCTAGGACGTGAACACTAGCCGGAAATTTTGTTCGAGCAACAATCGGGACGTCTTCGGGGTCGTGGGCGAGCCAGCGATCATTTTTCCGGTTGACCTTCGCGTCAACAGTGAAAATTTTTTCATCAGAAAAGAATCTGATTCGTCCTACCGCCTCATTTTGTAATGAACTCAATAACAGGTTGCAGCGAGCAAGCCGTTTTGTTCTGGCAGCCTCAGACAGCATCTGTCGCACCTTTATTGTGTACGACTTGTAACGTAGGTCCTCCTCTGCAATCCGACGCATGGTTCGCTCGCTGACACCTAATACTGATGCCAATTTCCGCAACGATTGTCCCGGGTCCTCCAAAATCAGCGCCTGAGCCTTTTCCACGACTGCCGGAGTTCGTGAAATGCGTTCCCTCGAATGAGTTCTCCTCGCTGGGTTAGAGGAACCTTCCCTTGACTCTTCAGAAGCATTGTACTTGGATGTAATATCGTATACAGTTGATCTCGGGTACCCGAAGGATCGAATTATTTCTGTCGACGAACGCCCAGCGCGAAGACTTTCGATAATCGCGGCTATTCGGTTGTACTCCGCAGTTGTACGTAACATCCCGGCCATTTTTAGGTTATGACTATTTACTAGATGCCCATGGCTTACAAGAACGCCAATAGCGATCTCTGGCGGAATGACTATGTGACGGGAAATTCAAATTGAAATGTGTCCGGATTTAAGCGCCGCACCCTGTATAAATAATAAAGTTGTATCTGGAATGATATTCTCACTTTGATTCTCACCTCATAGTCTTTTGGTAAAACATGCATTATGGATGTTTATGAAGTCTCTTTGCAATTCGGCACACAACACGATCCCGCGCCCATTTTAATGTCTTAAACACCACAATAAAACTAATAACTAATTAAAAAGAAAAACTAAAACAAGAATTCTTAATGGACACTAATAAACTAAAGTACGTAATAAAACCAAATGGACGCGGCTAACAAATAAACATAACTATAAAAACTAATCACTAATTAATAATAAACTAAAACAAGAACACCAAATGGCCACTAATAAACTAAATACGTAATAAAAGCAAACGGCTAACAAATAAATATAATTTAACACCACGAAAAGATTAAATTACGTTTGAAAATTGAAATAAACTATGAACAAAACCAGGAATAAACCAGAATTGAACAAAGAAACAACGTGCTCTATCACTCACAAACTTCGGAATAACCCGGTATTCTACGGCACATATGCCGGGAATTTTAAATTTTTGTCTAACAGCGCTAACAGCGGTGAGAGAGAAAACTAAATTCAATAACGTTTGAAAATATGGAACATAACAAGGCATGAGACCAGTCCTGTATCTTCGACAGCAAACTCTATCGCTGGCACTTGATGGCCGGTATTTAGAATGTGGGAAAAATTCGCCGGACGGGGGAAGCCCTTTATATGGGCACTAAATTACACACAAATAAAATTCGTAACGGTAATTAACTCAAAGAGAAGCTGCATCCAACATATCCCTTTTTGAAGGAGTTGAGGGCAAAACGATGCACCTTAATTGAATGTCGAGAAGCTTCTGCCCATAGACAATATAGATAGGTAACACCCGTATAAAATTTGGGACAGCGTTTCGCGCCACTTCCTCCGGGTCTACGAACTAACATGATATTTTTAGCAGCACCACCTATAGTGTTTTTCATTTATATTTTATTATTTTGAAATGAATGTAATAATTAATTTAAATTAATGTTTAAGCTTAAAATTGGAGCAAACTCCATTTTTAGGCAGCTTGGTTGTGTAACCAAGGTGCCTGCTGTATATAAGAACTTCTGCAATGGAGAACACGACAGCAGGCACCTTGGTTACACAACCAAGCTGCCTGCTGTAGTTGTCGCTGGGTAAAAAAGAAAGGTTTTTCTTTTTTCGACAAGCTCCCAGTTCGCCCTTTTCCCCGCACCCACGTGACCAAATGTTAATGTATTAAAGGGAGTAAACAAGTAAGTTATGGTCAGTATGCCTTTGCTGCCGTATCATAAGTATTTGGGACCGGGCAACACACTAGACAATGGGGATCCGGTTGACGAAGACGATCGAATAGCCCAACAACATGATTCCGCTTATGAGACTGCCCTAACGGCCCAAGACATATCTAACGCAGATAAAGAAGCGGTCGCTGACTTTTGGTCCGACTTTGTAGATACCGGTAATTGGCATTCCTTAGTAGGTATGTGTAAACACTTATATCATTGCAATAGCATGTTTATGCATTTTGATGAGATCTTAATTTGCATTTTTCATAAACAACGTGATGTAATATTTTGCAATAATATATTCTAGGTGCATCGGGATTGCAAACAAAGTTAGAGGTCGAAAAACATACAGGCGTCTTTTACCCGGATATGGCTGGCCGTAAACGCTTGTACAAGCCATTATCGTTACGTGATCGGGGTGAAGAACGTGCCGAAGAGCAACGTGCAAATCGACATGAAGAGCATGATTTGCGTCGCGATCGTATGCAAAGCACAACGCAACCATCTTCTACGCGTGATATAAGCGATGTAGGTCAAGACGAAAGCGACCGTCCTCAAGATGACGCACCGGCGGCATCTAATCGTTCTAATACAGGCGGTATTGCAAATGAACCTAGTAGTCAAGCGACATTATATATTGACCGATCTTTAAGTTCTCCGGGATTAGTTTTCTTTAAGAAAAGCCGCATAATACACACATGGGGGTTCGGTTCATCGCGTATACAAATCGGTCCGCCAAAACGAAAGGGCGACTATTTTTGTATGAATACTTCGCTCGCGTACGTACCTGTTGACTGGGTACCGTTTTATTTATCGCCCGTTGAGTTTTCATCCTTACCCTATGGTGCCTATATAAAAGAAGTATACGTTGAAACTATACCTAAAGGGGTGCGGTGTTCTTTTGATACGGGAACCACGTTGACTAGTACAGCTAATTCTATGCATGTCATTTACGGGAAACATGTGGTCGGTTTGAATCACAAAGTAGAAATGATCAATCGTAAAGTACAACAAAAAGACGGAAATCCTATGAAAGTAGCGAATATATCTCATTTTGATAAATATGAATTTACAAATCGTTTTTATGGTGACTCGAACAGTTTTCATAGTCAGAATGAACCCACGTTTCCCTGTTCTTGGGGCGCGAATCGCGCTTTGCCGAACTATGCTGGTCTCGTTGCAACAATTAATGCCTCGGGCAAAAACAAATTTCATATAGGCACTGGATGGCCTCGTCTAGATAATATCGTTAAGAAATATAATTTGAATGAACATATTAACGTTCCGTGTGTTAAATACACATACAAACCGAAAAATGGTCTTCTACGTAATTGGCAACATTCATCGGTCGTACCGGCCGACCTGCAATTATATTCTGGACATGTAAATTTATCGGCAGCTATAACACAATTTAAAAACGACGCACCCTTTAATAATGAATTGCAAGGCGCTTATCCAATGCATAAAGATATGTTTATATATGAATCAATTATAGAAAAAAATCATTTTATAGCACATCCCAATAAACAGAGTGATCCCATTAGTCAGCCTCAGGTGCATATAGGCATTGAGCCCGTACAATCTAACGCACCACAAGATACTTCGCCCTCGTTTGTTAATGCTAGTGCAGATTATGAAATTAAATGCACGTGCAGTATTGGTTTCAATACCGAAATGATATACACTGCGAATCAATATGCGTCTAAAATGCAGTTTATTGCCGGCACGCACGATGATAATCATCATTATTACTTGCAACAAAACTATGTCGGTGGTTTATTGTCCAGGGACTGGTATGGTAATTACGATAAGGAAGATGCAGTTAAGCCAACTACGACCGCCACGACAACATAGTTATCATTCTAATGTAATATATATATTTTATTTATACTATGTATATATCTATTCACAAATAAAAATCAGTCATTTTAATTTGAACAGTTTTTTATTTTACAAGCAACAGTTACATTAATTTATGTATGAATAATTTTATAAATTTTCCAGAGTTCATATAAACCTAGGGGATGTATATTCTTGGTGAAAGTGGCCAATAAATCCGCCTAACTCCACTGGAATTTAAACATTCTATTGTTGAATATGTCGTTATTCGGAAAAACTTCTACGTTTGTCGTAATAATAACGGGTGTTTTATCAATTTGAACATGAGTTTGATACTTTATATTCGCCATAAGGGGATTACCGGCCAAGAGCATCTTACAAGTATCGAATGCCGCGGCTTCAACGTTCGGTTCGTCCCATATTAAAACGCGTTTGTCGATGCAATCTTGCAACGGAAATT
>JAVIWB010001400.1:0-21995 GCA_031893035.1 Dermolepida albohirtum | reverse complement strand
GGGCACGAACGAGGCGGCCACCGTCCTGCTGAAACCACATGTTGTCCAAGTCCATATCTTCCAATTCGGCCCAAAAATAATCGGTAATCATGGCGCGATAACGATTACCATTCACAGTAACGTGACGATCATTATCGTCGACGAAAAAATATGGCCCTATGACGCCGCCGCCATGCAAACCGCACCAGACAGTTATTTTTTGTGGATGAAGTGGTGTTTCATGAACCACATGTGGATTTTCACCCGACCAATACCGCATATTTTGCTTATTGACGAACCCATTGAGCCAAAAATGAGCTTCGTCACTGAAAATGATTTTGCGATGAAATTGATCATCTTGGCGCATCTTTTCCAGAGCCCAATCGGAGAACGTACGTCGCTTCAAATGGTCCATCGGCTTCAATTCTTGAGTCACTGTGGTCTGGGCGATGCCCAACTCTTGAGAACGCCGTGGAATTGACTGATTTGGATCATTTGCTACGGACGTTTCAACGGCAGCGATATTTTCGACACTTCGACCAACCCGTTGTCTCACTAGCACGGCAACATCACACAACGAATATGTAGACTCAAATTTTTGCACTAAACTTGTTACTGCCTGTCTACTAGGGCGAGAATTACGACCGAAAATCGGAGTTAACGCTCTTAAAGCAGCGGTCACCGACTCCGAATTTCTGTAGTAAATTTTTATAATTTGCAGACGTTGTTCGTTCGTGTACTTTACCATGATGAAAATGTTAAGTTTACTGAATAAATTGACAGTGACAGTTCGATGATTAGTGAAAGGGTGCGTTCACAAATTGAATTAAAAGTTGTCAAGTCCCTATTGGAAAACCCTTTATATCAACCTTTAATGAACAAGCTTTAATATTAATTCTTTATATAAAACTCAGCTCTTTCAAAATATGATATTTTTTATGGCTCTATTACTATACCTTGGGAAAATGTGTTTTTGTACTACTATGTTATGATGATGACAGACATGCTCCGAATGCCAAAGTTTTGCTTACATAACAAGTTATAAAGATCATCGTAAATAAATGCGGCAAATATATTTTCTTTTACATCGTAAACCTTTTTATGGTACCTATTGTACATAAAAGATCTCATTATAAAAACTAGTTAACTTCATTTCTCCTGAAGAAGCCGTATAGCCGAAACGTCCGTAGAGAATTTGGTTTTAAATATAATTTATGAAACTATACAAAATATTTTAAGTTCAATTATATTCGTTAGTAAAAAGGTAGGTGAACGCAAGTGCAATTTTAAATCATGTCAAAAACTAGCACCAAATTTACCTAAACGCGCGAAAGTCCGATCAAATACTAGTATTTATTTTATGATCAAGAAATGTTTTCACATATTACATTCGTTTCGTTTTCCCCTCTGTTCAGATTTCACGAAACACAAAATTTTAGGAGTGCTTAATAATTGTATTGACGGTTGTATATTTAAGTCAATTGGAAAGAAATGATTTTAAACAAAAAATGTTTCTGTACTGACAAATTTAATAAATACATATTTCCTTTAATTTAAGAAAATACAAGGATAAAAGGTTCATATGCAGTAAATATTATAACACCTTGAGTGAATTGATAATGTAATACATTAAATAACTTTAGTTATTTATTAGTTTACCCCATACCGAAAGGTAGAAGGGGGCTGGACTATGTATGTATGTATGTATATTTACTAGTTATTATCATACTTTTTTTTTAATATGTTCGTTTTATTGTTTTAACTATAAATTTTATTCTTTTGTGTTTAGGTTTTCGACCATTAGTCATAACAAAATGCTTAGTTCACATCGGGTGAGTTTTTCTCTTTTTTTTTTAAATTGTTTTATTCAATTGTTTTCAATTTTTTGAATTTTTTTTCTGTTGAAAATTCTCAATTCACAAAAGCGCAAACATATATAAGGTCTAGTAAAAAGAAATCCATTATTTTTCCAATAGATGGCTTTAGTAATCTGTATCTCGCGTTGTATAAGTGCGATCGCGTTCCGCTAGATGGCGTTCGAAAGATAAGATTTCGTACTAAACGAACTTCTCAGACAGTTTTGTGATTACTCGACTTAATATTGTTTGAGCGCGCGCGTCAAAGATGGACACCAGCAAAGTTAAAATACGCCATATTTTACAGTTTTTCTTCGATAACGGCGAAAACGCAAGCCAGGCGGCTAAAAATGTGAATAGTGTTTATGGTCCTGATACTGTAACAGTCAATCATGGGCAATTTTGGTTTCGTCGATTCCGTTCCGGTAATCTTGATGTCAAAGATGCACCACGCTCTGGAAGGCCAATTGTCGAAAATATCGACAAAATAATGGAAATCGTCGAGTCCGACCGTCATGTAAGCACTGTTTCGATTGCCCAGGAGCTAAACATTGCACAAAAAACCGTTTGGAACCATTTAAATAAGGTTGGATACAAAAAGAAGCTTGATGTATGGGTGCCACACGAGTTAACGCAATAGAACCTCATGGACCGAATTTACATCTGCGAATCGCTGCTGAATCGCAACAAAATCGATGCGTTTCTGAAGCGGATGGTTACTGGTGATGAAAAGTGGATCACTTACGACAACGTCAAGCGAAAACGGTCGTGGTCGAATCGTAGTAAGCCGGCGCAAACGGTGGCCAAGCCAGGCTTGACGGTCAGCAAGGTTTTGCTGTGTGTTTGGTGGGATTGGCAAGGAATTATCTACTATGATCTGCTTCCCTACGGCCAAACGCTTAATTCGACAATTGGCCCGTCTGAAGGAAGCAATCGCCCAGAAGCGGCCAGCTTTGGCCAATAGGAGAGGAATTGTGTTCCATCAGGACAACGCCAGGCCATACACATCGATAGTGACTCGCCAGAAGCTCCGGGAGTTTGGTTGGGAGGTTCTTATGCATCCACCTTATAGTCCGGACCTAGCACCAAGTGATTACTACCTGTCCCTGTCTATGGCGAATGATTTTGCTGGTGAAAAATTCGCCTCAAGAGAGGCTTGTGAAAATCGACTGTCCCAGTTTTTTGCCAATAGGGACGAGGGTTTCTATGAGAGAGGTATTATGAAATTACCTTCAAAATGGCAATAAGTTATCGAACAAAACGGTCCATATTTGACCTAAGTCGGATCATTCTAACTATGCTAAATAAAACCTTCAATTTAATGCAAAAATAATGGATTTCTTTTTACTAGACCTTATATAAACTAGCAAAATTATAAGGTGTTTCTATACGTTTATACTTACGCACTGAGCTCACGGCAATGTTATATTACTTCAAAAGGAGCGGGGAAATCCCTCCAAACCTCGTTAACATGAACGAAGTGTTTTATTATCACTAATGATGGAAAATTCAAAGACAAAAGAACAAAATTTATTGTTAATACATTATCTGCAAACTGAATTTTATCAAACGTATATATTTTATTTTCGACGTGTCTAGTGTTATTTGAAGCGTATTGATGTAGTTACGTAAAGTTATATCTAAAAATATATAGTTTCATTGGAGTAATGAAGCATTAAATTTAATATAAAAGCATAGAGTACGAATAAGAGAGTTTTATTTTGACTTCAACTCCAATTTATCCTATAAATGATTGTTATTCCAAATATTTTATAATTTATATTATTTAATCGTCCGTCTCGATGTATTTTTACTAGATATAAAATTGTAAATTGCTTGGTATTTTACATGGAATGCTCATATTGACAACACACTGAATGAAAAGTCTACGTATTCAACTTTCATTGTAATTTTTACTGAACATAATTTAAGATAAAAGACCTACGTAGTCAAATTTATTAATGGTAGTTCAAATATTAACTTAGGAACGTATTTAATATAATTTTTAGCTCTGAAGGTAGTCCTAATAGTTCATTGTAATACTTTTTCGTCTTTGAGTTGATAATTATTGAAGATAGAAGAGTAATTATAGAGGATTACACACATAGAATTAAATAAAAACATTTTCCGGAATAAGAAATGAATTTAAGTACATGTACATTCATGTAGCAAGAGAGAATTTTGGAAAGCACATCTTTGGATAAACCAAGTGTTATCAATAAAGAGAAATCTCGAAGCAACAACAAAATGGAATTGTTTTATGCGATTTTTTTTTAGTAAGTGTGATGCACCAATTGGTAGGAATGGACAGCTCGTGGCGGATAGCTCTCTGTGGCCCCCACACCATCTGTCCGCACCAGGGTACTCTCGCAGAGTTGAAATATACCACCAAAAAACCAAAACCAATTAATGCATTACATATTCTAGAATGATTTTTTTTACAAACTCAGGAATCTTAAAAGTTCTGATTCATGTGTGCAAGTCCTCTAGTTTTTATTTTTTTGTAGAAGAAATACCTACCTCAGTAAGACACTAGCTGTTTCAGGCACACGGAATACCTGTAAACAAGGACGATTTGCCAACATGCCCCCCAAAGAAACAATAAAAATAACTATATTCGTTACCTGACTTCTTTTATATTTTGTATTTAAATAAGTAAGAGTAATAAGTCTTACCTTCCATCCTAGGTTTTCGAAGAAGGTGCAGAGACGGGACTGGCCTGTAGTTTTCCCTCCACAAGGTCCTGTAATGAAAATAGAATTAACCAACAACTGAAAACCCTTACCAATACTTCGAAAAGCTTATTGCAAAAATAATATTAACACTTTCTAGCACTAATCTGAAAAGAAATCTAGTTGAATCCATTTCCAAAAGACAGCTTCGAGAGAAGCTGCTAGTCTGCTGTTTAAAGAAGTAACAGAAGTATTTTGTAGATTCCTTGTTTGATATGAAGGCTTTTCAGATCAAGATAATACCAACGTTGGTTCGTAATATTAATAACATAACCAAAATAAGAGGAAAACCAAATGTTGGTTTAGATATTATAAAAGAAGTACACTACCGGTCATATTTATTTGCCCACCCCGATTTTATGTGTTTCCTGAAATACGGATTATCTTTCGAAAAATCTGTATTATAATTATTCAACAATATTATTAGCGGAAGTAATTCGATATGAATTTCTACGAAAATCTTAAATTGTTTATGCTATATCGTAAAGGTGTCATAAATTTGAAAAATACAGTATTAACAGTTTTATCTGCATTTCTGAAAGGTATTACCAATATTGTGTTATTGTACCAACTAATTACAATATTAGGATGTGTTATTCAAAAAGAAAAATAAATTTTATGTCAGTCATCGTTCATCTTTTGTTGCGAAAACAGTGAAATAGAGAGTTATTGTGAATATTTTAATGCAATGTCGAAGACGAAGGAATTATCTGTTGAAGTGCGTGCTATGATAATTGCTTATCATCGTACGGGTAAAAGTAATCGCGAAATTGCAAAAGAATTACGATTAAATCGCAGAACCGTTGATTATAACGTTAAAAAATTTGAAGAAAGTGGTACATTTTCCAACAAAAGAAGATCTGGGCGACGCAAAGCGACGACATCTGCAGATGACCGGCATCTAATACGGATAAGTAGACGCGATAGACGAAAAACAGCACCAGAAATTGCTGCTGAAATGAATAGAGCGCGTGCTAAACCAATTAGTGTGTCCACGGTACAGAAAAGGTTAAGGCAAGCAGGTTTATACGGAAGAATTGCTCAGCGAAAACCACTACTACGAAAGCAAAACAAGATAAAACGACTAAATTGGGCTAAAGAACATAAGAATTGGACGACTGATCAGTGGAATAATGTGTTGTGGACAGCCGAATCGAAGTTTGAACTTTTCGGTAGTAAAAGGCGAATATTCGTAAGAAGATCCGCAGGAGAAAGAGTACTGCCAGAATGTATTGCGCCTACCGTAAAACATGGAGGAGGTTCAGTAATGATTTGGGGGGATTTTGGTGGAAGATCTGTAGGCGATCTCGTCAAAATTGAGGAAATCCTAAGAAAAGAAGGCTACAAGGAAATTTTAGAAAATAACGCTGTTCCTTCAGGACTAAGGATTCTTGGCGAAAACTTTGTATTTCAACAGGACAACGATCCGAAACACACTTCTAGATTGTGTGGCGATTACTTGCGTCAACTAGAAGAGCAAGGGCAAATCTCTATAATGGTATGGCCAGCTCAGAGTCCTGATCTGAACCCAATAGAGCTTCTTTGGGAAGAATTGGACCGGAAGGTTCGAGAACGTGCTCTATCATCCACCACTGTACTGTGGGAACAACTTGAAGAAGCCCGGGCACAAATTACAGAAGATACACTGCAAAAATTAATTGAAAGGATGCCGCGGTTATGTGCCGCAATTATCAAAAATAAAGGTGGGCACATTGATGAGAGCAAAATTTAATAATAATTAATGATAAAGTTTTTATATAAGAAAAATGTAACTATTTTATGTTTATTTTACACTATTGTATTGGTACAATAAATAAATTTTCAGTACACATTTGATAGTTTAATAATTTTGGCTAAAACTAAGGGTGGGCAAATAAATATGACCGGTAGTGTACATCAGTTAATCATATAAGCAATTTGAAAAGAAGGAAAAACAGAGTATATGAAATAATTTTATTTATTTTAAAATATCATACGCATGTGCTTGTTATTATATTATGCATATTATATTTCTAAAGTTTTAAAATATACATTTCCACCCTCATCTCTATAAAATAAATGTTAAATCACCAGAATGTTAATGTGGATTCGAAGGCGCATACTTACATCATATTTTTTTTGCTAGTCAATTACATAAGGATAAAATAAAGCAATTTATAAATAGCTTAATTGACAAACATCTACCTCTGCCTTCTAATATTGTTTTATTTGCCATCTAATATTATTATTGAGTTTTTATAGTAAACGTCTTCAGGATTAATAATTATGCAATGTAAAATAAGAATTTAATGTTGGTAGAGAATACGACCTTACTTTATTCTTTCTGTGTGAGTTTCCTACAATTCGCTGGCCGAATTTTTGTGGGTTATTGTTATTTCGGTAGGTCCCGAAATGTAAAATTCGTGTCCCTGTTATTTGCCAGACCTATTTTCCATCTACAGTCATAAATCACAGGCATATGGGCATTGATCTCGAGACCAAAATAAGAAAAACACGTTGCCATTACAATATACGTATTTCAAATAAGATATTAAATGTAACACTTGACTAAAATAAAACTCACGGTGTGCTGAAGCACGTTACGAATATAAGACAATATGGGAGGTATAAAATTATGTAACTTTATAGCAAATGTTAATCGAAAATAAATGTATAATTGTATGTTATTTTTAGTAAAGCAAGCCATGTTAAACTACATCCATTAAAAAAAAAATTGAAATCTATCTTACCGCCTGTTAAGACGATTTTATAAGTTTTCTTCTCTTTCTTCTGATTTTCCATGCTGTCGGTCCTTTTTTTCGTTTAACGGATTACAAACAATCAATTTCCTTTGCTTCAACACAACACGAAACCCCAAACAAACAAATATCGTACTAAATGTATAAATGAATTGGAAAAAATAAATTTTGAAATTGTATTGAATTAATTTTGAAAAATGGGGCACATGATCAAATACTTATACCTTTAATATACATTTTTGGTGAAACGTAAAAAATTTACACGCAGCGCAAAGCGCACACAGCGTGCAACAGCTATCAAGCTAAGTGACAAATAAGTATACGGCTAAATAAAATATGACGTAGAATGTAGGCAGCACTGCCAATGTTAAAAAAAATAAATTTACCAGGTCGCTATTAAAATATACAGTTTTCTTTGAAAGCTGTTGGTGTCATTATTACTTTTACTATTTAGATATAGTATAAAAATTGTCAATAATTTTATATATAAAGCTTTACATAATTAATAAACACGTAACTGTAACTAGTGCGCAGAATATAGCGCACTTTAATTTAAAATTTCCATTATTATAGGCCACTGTGAAATATCAGTGCAAATTTTGCCTTAAATAATTTATACACAAGATATTTGAATGCATCTTAAACTTTCACCTTAATTTCATAAAATATATCGTGAATAGCATATAAAAATGTTTAAATTAATTGAACTTGAAGTTTTATTTACATACATAATTGATTTGTGAAATTATTCCAATTGTATTTAGGTTTTAACAATTAAATATTGACTTAATTAATACAGTGTACCACGAATAACATAATAAATATGTAAAAATAAATATTTATTATTAACCAATAATTCAGTAGCGTCGAATATTTTATTAATAGAAACTGAATAATCAATTACTTATAATATACTTTTATTTATGATTATTTTTAATGAAATCCTCTTAAAATTTTTCGAAACATAAATATTCTATAAGTAAAAAACTTCAATAAACTTGAAAATATATACAGTGTGTATCAGCCAAATGGAATAAATTCGATAATAATTAAATGGAAGGGTGTTCGAAAAAACGCTCGGACACGTCGATTGGGATTTTTAGTTGCGTATTTTTTTAAATAAAAAGTTTATATACAGGGTGTGTCATGTAAAAGTGGTCAATACCAACTTTCTTGTTTTAAATGCAACACCCTGTCAAATATTAAATTTTTGGATTCTTTAGAAAATTCCAGATATATTTCATGTACAATGTCCTATACCTATCTTCGACTGTTTCGGAAATATTAAATGTTTTCAGATTAATTTGAAAAATTTTTGATAATGTAAAAAATAACAAGAAAAACATTAATGTCACTGTAGGAGATGTTCTAAGTGTTCGCCGCAAACGTCTTGATAACATCCTAATCTTAAATAAAAATTTTTTCTAACGTTGCTCAACATCTCAGGTGTGACCGATCTAATCGCAACTATTATTCGTCTTCTTAAGTCAGCTAAGTCGAGGGGTTTAGTTTTGTATACTATACTCTTGACATATTCCCATAAGAAGATGTCTAATGGCGTTAGATCAGGGGATCGTGCTGGCCATTCCATCGATCCTCGCCTACCTATCCACCGATTCGGGAATATTTGGTTGAGGTACTGCCGGACATTGATTTGGTAATGGGGTGGTGCTCCATCTTGCTGGAACCACATCGTATTTGCTGGAACTTGTGGGTTTGCTAGATCAAGATATAAGTTTGTCAAAGCTGGCACGAGATTATTTTGAAGCAATGCTAAATAATTGTCGCCATTCAAATTTCCATCAATGAAAAAAGGACCTACGATATGATCTCCAACAATTCCTGTCCAAACATTAACCTTCTCAGGGTCTTGCGTATGTTCTTCCCTCATCCAGTGAGGATTTTCCCTGGATCAATAGCGGCAATTTTGACGATCAGCATGACCGTGAAGCGTAAAGGTACACTCATCAGAAAATAAAATATGTTCTAATTGGATCACATTGTTATCTAACATTGTCATCATTTGTTCACAAAAATACGTTCTCCTATCAAAGTCGTCTTCCATGAGCTCCTGAATTGGTATAATTTTATAGGGATGCATTTTATTTTCTTTTAATGTGCGAGTAATCGATGAATGGTAAACATCGAACATTGACGCTGCTTGTCATGAAGTATGCGGGTTTTCTTCAAACTCACGCACAATATCCAGTTTGGTATCATTACTTACTGCATTCGCAGCTGCTTTTTTTATTTGCCTTACATGTCCAAACTAGCGAAACTGCTTTTCTATTTTACTAATTGTTCCTTGGGATATAGGCGGCAAATTTGGAAATTTCTCATGAAATAAGTGAGCAACTTCCATTTGTGTCCGTGTGTTATCTCCATAACCAATCATCTGCAGAATTGTTATTTTGTGCATTTCTGTTAAATGAACCATTTTGCTGAAATGTAGTTAACGAAATTCAAACAGTTATGACACTGACAACACTATGACACTAACAACACTTTGCTAAGGCAAGGTATTTTAAAACGAAGTACAAGTACAATTAAAGATTTTTACTTAATAGTTCGGTAAACAAACTATTATGTGAAAATCTTATTTTAATTGTAAACAAAATTATTAATCTGAAAACATTTAATATTTCCGAAACAGTCGAAGATAGGTATAGGACGTTGTACATGAAATATGTCTGGAATTTTCTAAAAAATTCAAAAATTTAATATTTGACAGGGTGTTGCATTTAAAATAAGAAAGTTGGTATTGACCACTTTTACATGACACAGCCTGTATATAAACTTTTTATTTAAAAAAATACGCAACTAAAAATCCCAATCGACGTGTCCGAGCCTTTTTTCGAACACCCTTCCATTTAATTATTATCGAATTTATTCCATTTGGCTGATACACACTGTATGACAATTGTATAGGTCGTTTAAACAGGTACGTTCATTAACAGATGCATAAAAATTACAGCATATACTAGTTATTCGTAACAAATATGTTTTTCCCCATAATCACAATATATATTATACACAAAATATAGCTTATTTAATGAAAAACTGATAGAAATCTTAAATAATTTTATTAAAGTCGTCAACAACATATTTAAACTACCTCAATTTTTCACAAAATAAAATTTTATAGATTATAATAAGCGAATGCATGTGTAATGCGCTATTTAATAAAGTAATAAGAAACTAAATTTCTTTTTCCACAATTATTTATGCTAAAATTTAAAGGATGTAATTATACACGTATAAATATTAAAACACAAACCTTTTCAAAAATTGTGTATTGTAGCTATATTCAGACTATTTACGATTTTCATATAAATTGGCGGTCATTTTTTTTAGATTAAGATTTAGGAAGTTAAGTACTAAAAATGCCAAATATTCTTCGTGAAATAGTTAATGGGCAACAATTGCCACAGTTTATTGGTAAAAAAGTAAGCATAACCGGATTAGTGAAGAAAGTCAATCCAAATGGCTTAACTTTCGATATTTGCACGACAGACAATCAGAATATAAAGGTTATCTTAAAAAGTCCGTACAATGATATGTTAGAAGGATATGTCGAGGTAGGTGATTAAGATTAAGCCTTTTTTGCTTATCACATGAAAGAAATTGTCAATATTCTTAGGTACATGGAACTGCACAAAACAGTTCAGTTGTATGCGATGACTTTATACAATTTTCAACTACAGGATTCGAAGAATTCGATACTGCCTCATATAATGCAATGTGTCAGCTACTACATAGTGTCCCGGATTTGTATAGAACAGAAAAATATTAAAGATAAATGTTATATTTTAATCTTTTTTTTTATACTTTATAATTACAATTTCACATCTAAAATAAGGTTATTTAATCAAGTACGCTAATGTACAATTTATGAATAAAAAATTGAAAGTGTATATAGTTTTAAATTTTATAAAAAATGGTTAATATATAGAGTACTGTAATAAAAAAAGATATTTGATTAAAAATATTCTAACGTGTAGTTTTTTATAAAATTGATTGTTGTATAACTGTCCAGAATGATAACGGTTACAGGCACAGTGATGTACGAACCTTGGAATTATGTGATTATAATACTGGACTGGCTATTTATATCAAAAAGACATGCATAGAAAAATGCTCAGGAGTACACATTTACATTAGGGAATAAGGCTTAATCGAAGAGGTATGCATAGAAAATTGCTCAGTATTGCACATTTACATTAGGGAATAGGGCTTAAAAATTTCCATACTCTGGAATTAATAAATGCAATTTCTTTTTTCAGTATTATCAATAGCAACGAAGCTGAAAAGAACATTCTTCCCATTGCAATTCCTGTAAGTGTCAATCGTTCGAAGCTTTCCTGATTCCTTCTATCCTTTTTAAATTTGATACCCATGTATGATTCTATGTCTTGGCACTTCTTATCCCACACTTAGCTACTTGCTATTTGTGACTCTTCTATCAGGTTGTTACAAATGTAATGTCCGTTTTTTCCTTCAGTCTGAACTGAATCGTACCTGTGTGAAGACGTGTATGTTTTTGGTGAAAATTATTATTGAATTTGTAGAAAAGGGTATTTATTTTGAAGTGTGTACCTGTTCCATTTCTTGGAAAGATTAATACACCTGTCCTTGTCTCGCCTATGGAAATGCTGTCGGCAAGAGATATTCGGGCAATTTACCTCTTTCAATTTAAAAAGGGATTAAATGCAGCTGCAGCAACGCGAGAAGTTAATCAGACGTTCGGTGAAACCACGTGTAATGAACGAATATTACGGCGATGGTTTAAAAAATTCAGCAAGGGAAATTTTGATTTGGAAAGTGAGCCTCGCGGATATGCGCGTAGCACCGTTAATGACGACGAGCTGCGTGTAGAAGTTGAAAGTAATCCGTCGACAACAGTGCGTAGCCAGCCTTACAGAAACATTTCAAGTGTCCATTGCCACCATTAGTCGTCACCTTTCTTCGATTGGCAAAGTGAAGAAACTCGATCGATGGGTGCCGCACCAATTAACGGAAGCCAATAAGCTCCGTCGATTAGAGGAGGCTACCTCTTTGGATAATCGACAGAAAGTTGAACCGTTTCTTCATCGAGTGGTAACGTGTGCCGAAAAGTGGATACTTTATGATAATCGGAGACGGTCAGGACAACGGTTAGATCGAGGTGAAGTACCAAGACAGCATGCACGAGCATCACTTCACCCGCGAAAGATTATGGTGACTGTATGGTGGACCAGTAAGGGTATTATTCACTATTCATTTTTGCAACCTGGTGAAACCATCAAGGCAGCGTCCTATTGTGCCGAACTGAAAAGTATGCATGGAAAATTGAGCCGCTTGCAGCCCTCACTAGTGAATAGATATGGACCCATACTTCTTCATGATAATACAAGACCTCATGTTGCACGACAGACAATCCAAAAACTTTCGGAATTTGGTTACGAAATTCTCCCTTACCCACCTTATTCACCTGACCTTTCGCTAACTGATTTTCATTTTTTCCGAAGTTTAGACAATCACTTAAAAAATAGGGACTTCCCTGACCGGGAGTCTGTAATAGCAGTGTTTGAGCAATACGTGAGCCGTCAAAACCTAGACTTCTTTTCAAAGGGAATTTTTCAGCTTCCAGGCCGTTGGCAACAAATTATTGATGTAAATGGAGACTATTTTGCAGAATAAATATTTATATTTTTTTAAATTTAGACTTGTTTTTATTCCTTACAAAATCGGAAATTTCATATGTAACAACCTGATATATCCGACGCCTTCTCTTGTCACTTGGATGATGTTCTAGTATGTATCTTGTGCTGTTTGATTATCCGAAAGCTTCGAATATTTGTTGATCCTGTTTTGACATAAATGTTTAGTGCTCTCGTGTAGAAGTCTTTCAAAGTTGTATTTCGGATAGTCGGCCGGATCTTCAGATTCAGTTCATTTGACATCTGTTTGAAAGTCCTTCATGTATGTTTTCATTAATTTATTATTTTTAGTGTTGTTTTCTGTCGTACTGTAACGTAATTTATAATAGGTCTTTGTCTTTTATGTTGTTCCCATGTAAACTTATAAATTTCTTTGTGCCTATTTCGTTTTGTCTACAAAAGTCAATCAGTTTTTCACCGTCGTCGTTAACATTAATTTCTCCGTATGGTCCTGTCACTTCATCGCTCATTTTTAATCAGGTTCTATTATTAATTCTCTTGCACTACCACTTTAGATAACACTACCTTTGTTTTTTCAAAGAACTCATCTTTTACTTATGCCTATTTTAATATATTTTCGTCCACATGTTCCCAATTTGTAATGTATCTTTTGTTTCCTATGTATGAGAAGAGTTACTCAGCGTTTTGCTTTTTGAGTACTCCACTAAACACATTAATATACTTTCCCATTTCTTCTGAACCATGGCCTGTTCTTTTTATCTCAATTAATGCTATGGAGTTCATCTTTATTTTCTCTAGTCCAGAAATTAACCCAACCACTTTATTACGACTGCCTTGTGCATTCCCTGTTCCATAATTCATAAACGTTGTCATTCAATAACCGGGCTAATGCATATATTGAATACAAATAGAATCTCCTTAAGTATAGGTAATAAAATTATTTAATATTGAAAAACTTACTTCCGAATTACTTTTTTTTTAATTTAAAAATAATTAGTGTTGAATTGATTCAAATAGTCGATTGATCGAAATATTGCTTAATAAACGATTCCTTAGATTTGATATCTCGATTAATTGCTAATAAGTAAAATTTCACCAACTTGTTTTTCATATCTCGCTAGTGGATTATCAATTACTGAATCATATTTGATTGAATATTCATGTTAAGTGAATAACGTCTCGTTTCTGATGTTTCGATTAAATATTGCAAATATATATATTTATTGTTATAAATTTGGAAATTTCCAGTGACTATATTTCTACCAATAAGTGAATCGTTCTTGGAAACATGTGTTAAGTATTATAAATTAAATTAACCCAATAATTATTAGTAAATAAGTTTTGGAAAGTATTGTTAGGTGCTTCTTTCTTTTGCACAGTATTGTATATATGTTTCCGTAGTATAAGCTACGATCAAAAGCAGCTAGTAGTTATTCAGGGTTACGAATTTTTCAAATATTTTTAGAACTGTTTAGAACCATAACAATTTATAACACGTACATGTATACTATGGATTGTGATTTAAACGTACTTCATTTTGACTAGGTAATTTTAATATCTTTGTGTTTATTGTTTATACGTTAATATCGTACACCCGATTTGCGTTTGAGTGATATTTAATAGCAATGTGTATACTAGGAACAAGTTAGGTATTCGAAAAGGAGACAAGAAAATAATGTTTTTATTACAAAACACTTACCTTTATTCCAAAAGTTTTAAAATGGTTTTAATAAAAATATTAACGTAATTCCTCTAAGTAACCATTGAAATATTTTGACAAACAAATTTGTAAATATGCATAGTTGTGATGCATTTTTAATGCAGGGAAAACATTTAGACATTTTATTATTTGTGCCAGAAAATGATTGAAACGAACTTTTGAAGTAATTCAAACTCTTTCAGACAAAGAATGTCGTATGAACTATACTGTGCATCAAAGAGAGACAAATTATAAACAACCCTCCCCCCAATCCCACATTACAACCGATAAAATTCCTGAAAATTTGAATAGACAATAAATCGGTAGTATTGTTACACAATCCGCACATTAAAATTCTTGTTTGAATGTCTGCAGATAAGATTATTGTTTGAAAAACACATGTAATTTCATTTACTAGTTTAAATAGTACATTATAGATACGGCTATGTGATTTTGCCTTGTTCTCAAGCAATGAGAATTTACTGTCATTTAAATCTGTTCAGAAATTTGTTTCTCGTTTTCTTAAATACATTATAGTCAGTATAGGAATAGAATTACATATTTTAAAAAAATTTTCTTTTGTGCGTTAATTATTATACAAATTACTTTTTGGAGAATGTTTGTTTATCATTTGGCATATTTAAACAATAATCAATTTAATTAATTGAAGTTCGCAGAGTGTTTAATTAGGCAAAGTACTTTCAACAAAGTGTTAATAAAATCGCATTTTATCCGAACTACTCTTTATTTATTAGTCACTATTCCAAATAGTAATTACAAGAATGTCATTTATCGGTAAATATTTAAATGCGCTCCTTGTCAAATGGTGTTTTCGTTACAATATACGTTCTTTTAAACAACGCTGAAAGTTGTCTATTACTTACGAATTTTCCAAAGCAGTCTTTAAATTCCAATGTAGCAGCATATGATATTTGGGAAACTTCACACTTAAGGTATTTCCATAAGAAAAAAAATCTGTATTAAAGGCTCGATTAAGAAATGTCACTATGATGAGGCATTAATCTTCGTAGAGCTGTTCATCGTAAAAACCAATGATTAATAGGCCTGGTGTATAATTGTTTTATATTGAAATTATAAATGGTTCTTATTCAGCAACATTAATAGAGGAAGTAGTCTTGCATCTTCGTCGTTCATCTCCGTAAGACACAAAGGGGCATGCATGTGTAATCATTTAATACATACACTTGACATTTTGAGACTTAATTTTTTCAAATTGGAATTTATATTGATGAAAATTAAGATTTTGATGCCACATTTTATTGTAGAGACTGATGTTGAGCGGATCTCTTTTGGGCTATGCGAAATAGCTTTGAAAGATTGAATATTGTAACACACTTTATAAATTTTTGCTTTTATAAGTTGCAAAATCGACAGTATATTGGACACGAAAGAGTATGATGAGATTGACATAGTTAGTGTATGTAAACACAGAACCGGGCGACTTGGTATTGTCACATATAATGGCAAAACGTAACAATAAAATTGTATTTAGGTTGTCACCTTACCATTCCGAACTAGATCCAATAACATTGGTATGGCGAAAAATTAAAAATTATGTGGTATACATTTAAATCGAGCAAAGTGAAGGAACTTTTATTGCAAGTTATGGAATATGTGAGCATATAATTAAAAAAGAAACAAACATGTTCACAGTATATGGAATCATAGATAGTCTGATTGAACCGTTCATTATTTCTGTTGGTGCTGTGGCAGTGATTTTTTTTTTCAGACAGTTCAAACTTAGAATAGATATTGTATATTTTGTCTTTATGTAAATAATTTGTGTCTAAAAAGCCCATTTATTTCTTTACCTATGTGTGACATTTCAATCAATTCACTTATAGGTGTTGTTTGTGTATAATTTCTACATTTTTTTTTGACAAATCAACAAGATATTAAAATTATATATGTACACTGTTTCATAAATAACTTGATTCATTGATTGCTTATCATTATTGATTACCTTTAATCTAATGAATTTTTTGTTTCAGCACGGTATTTATACCGTGAATATATTTTATAATGCAACATGCACATACATACACTAGTTGCTAGAGTAACGTAATAATGAAATGACAGCAATGTATTTTAGCGTGTATTTTATTTTGCAACATAGGATGTCAAAATAAGTTACTCTATTTTTGAGGTATGTATAGTGTAGAAGAAAAACTGTTATTAGTGAACTGGTATAACTCGAATATGAGTTTGAGGAGAGTAGCAGATTTGTTTCAAATTACATATCCTGACCGTCCAAGACCGAGTCCAACTACAATAAGTAGGTTAGTACAGAAGTATAAAAATAATGGATGCATCGTTCCTAATGATAAAAAAAAGAATAGGCCAAGATATGTTATTACTGACGCCAAAAGAGATGAAATTCTACAAACAATCGAAAATAATAATATGCTCTCCGCAAGAGCTTTAGCACAAACTACAAATGTAAGCAAATCTTCCGTGCATAAACTACTAAAACGAGAACATTTTAAGTCGTATCATTTTCAAAACCATCAGGAACTAATTGCGAATGATGCAGAAAGAAGAAGTAACTTTTGTGAAATCATGTTGGATAAGCTTCATAATGATGATACTTTACTAGGCAGAATTTGCTTTACAGATGAAGCAACATTTTATGTAAATGGTGAAGTAAATTCACAGAACTGCCGCTACTGGAGTAGACAAAATTTGCATAGATATCATATCACAAGGACTCAGCGGCCACAGAAAGTCAATGTTTGGACCGGGTTGATTGGACACCATATTGTAGGACCGTTTTTTATTGAGGGTACTCTTACAGGAGAAAAATATTTAGAATTGCTTGAGTACAGAGTTATGCCAGCCCTCCACGCTTTAAATATTGATGGTGAGATTTGGTACCAGCATGATGGCGCGCCGGCACATAATTCTCATATGGTTAGAACATTTTTCAACCAAAGATTTCCAAACCGTTGGATAGGCCGTGGAGGAGAAGTAGAATGGTCCGCAAGGTCACCAGACCTGTCTCCAAACGATTTCTTTCTTTGGTCATGTATCAGAAATAAAGTTTTTCACGGAGAACCTCTAAACAATATTGACCAATTAAAAAATAGAATACGAGTTGCTGCAAGAGAAATAACTCCAGAGCCGATACAAAATACAATAAATGAATTCTACAATCGCTTAGGATACTGTCTGGCCGTCAACGGTGACATTTTTGAAAATTTGTTAAATTAGTTTTTAAATTTTGTTCAACTACTGTATTTCACATCCTATGTTGCAAAATAAAATACACGCTAAAATACATTGCTGTCATTTCATTATTACGTTATGTATGTATGTGCATGTTGCATTATAAAATATATTCACGGTATATTATGAAAAGTAAGTAGCCAACTCTGTAATATTAGATGTTTTAAGTTTAATGAAAAACAAAATAAAACCGATATTATCACTAGTATAAAAAAATTAATAAATAAACTACATCGCGCACAACATAGGATATTTAAAAAAAATATATTCAAATTTACCGCCAAAAGGATATAATGATTTATCTGGTAACTTTTGCAGAGTAAATGCAGCTTTTTCATATACTCCTCCTACTTGAAAAGTGTATAGTGTATGTAGCTTTTGTTCTGCAGAAAGATTTCTTAGTAAAACAAGCATTTATTTTATTTCATAGTAACACTATCCTTTCATGTGGTGCGATTAGTTTGGACGGTAGTGTACATACGTCGTGCAGAAAATTACAAAAGTACTTTTGAAATAATTTTGATAGCAAAGGCACTATACTTAGCTGTTCACCATTTGATGTTGAATAATTGCAGGAAGGAATGACGCATTGTTTTATGCACATGATACGTCGCACCGTTTTTTCTCGTATTTCATTAGTAAATAGAGCTTTCCTCTGAATTTTTTTTATTTTTTACATAACTTTCGACAGAAATAAAATGAAATTTCAATACAAATAAAACTCGTTAATAAAAAAGAAAGAGAATATGAAAAATATACACGTGAAAACTGTTACTATTCCAGTCTTCTCACAAAATGTCTCGGCAACCCCGCATCCATCAATTTATTTTTAGGATAGTGAACTAATTGGGGATTATAATGAAGCAATGCCTCCCAACACATTTCGCTCAACTTCGGTATACACAGCCAAGTACAATGTATAACATTATTTCTTTCTATATCGCCATGTGAGAAAATACCGCCGAATATGTACATTTTCCCCTCGGGTGTAACGGCAGCCGAATGGAAATAGGTTGGGAAAGGTAATCTATACGTTTGGATAAATGTCCATTGAAATGTGTTCAGATTCAAACACCACAAATCATCAAAAATGTTCACTCCATCGTAACCACCACTAATAAACACTCTTACAACATTATCACAGTCTGTTTGAACTGCGCCGTGACACCGTCTTGCAAGTGGTATGCCAGTGTTCGTTAAACTAACGTCTGAAAAAAAATGTAACAATTTAAAAGTCAGGATATGACTTCTATGCTATTATATGTTATATTGGGCATTCGCTGTGTTTACAGTACTTGTTTTTATATGTTAACCGTAGCATAGCAATGCATAACGTCGATATATTTTAATGGATACTATGGTTGATTAAATTAATCAATTAAGGTTGATATATAGTCCCTTTCTACAATAATTTTCGTATTCTGTATGCGTATTTCGACAACTAAATTGTCGTCATCAGCAGATAATCAGTGTCGCACCTAGAACAGCAAAACCAACAGAGAAACAAAGTCCGTATCAGACACACCATCGGAAGCCAAACACCAAATATGTAAAATATTTAAGCTATGGTTTCACTTGGATTGGAGAAGAAAATTGGCCACAACCTAAATGTGTAATATGCGATACAACATTGATAAATCAGTCAATAGTACTAAATAAACTTAAAACACATTAGAAACCATCAGCAACATGCCTGGAAATCGGTCGAAAATTTTCGGAATCTTTTGCCCAACCAGGACAACTTTGTGCATAAAATTGAGTACGTAAGAATATCCGACAAAGGTCCTATTGCTTCCCACAAAATGGCAGAATTGATCGCGATTATTAAAAAGGCCCACAACATTAAGAAAAAAATTATTTTACTTGCGTGCCAAGAAATTTGTCAAGTTATGTTTGTTGTCGAAGCCATGGAACAAATTGAGAAGATACTGTTGTCAAATGATATAGTAAGCCAAAGAATTAGTGATATGTTTGCAGATATTGAACTCGTAACAGAAAGAAAAAAGGGTTGTGCAAATTGGTTCTACTATTAGATGAGTCGACAAACACTATTTATGCGAATTTGCATTTGCTAGAATGGAAATAATAAAGTCTAGTTGCAGGATAACTCTTAAGGATATTAAAGATGAAATTATCATAAGTTTGTACCACAGTGGGTCACGTTTCGTGAAGCTTTGTGTAAAACGACAGTTACAAATGCTATACAGTATTTTCAAATTTTGTTTTCAGTTATCATTTGGTTTCATTTATAGTTCTTATTTCTCATTTATTCATTTTGTTGAAACACATCTATTATTTTAAAATTACACCGTTTTTTTTCAATTAATGAATATTTAGTACTTATTTTTGTATTTATTTGCAATTCAAGTAAAAATGTGTAGATAGCCATAAGAAAACAATTAAGTCTACTAAGAAATTCCTCTGATCCAAGTACATAGCTAAAAAAACAAGAAATTTGTCTGGGGTGTCATGAGAAAATAAGTTCCCACCTGTGTCGCATATGATAAAAGGTTGAGGACCACTGCTAAGTTCGCTCCTTTCTATTCAAAAGATGAAAGAACAGTTTGTGTTTGCTTCCTTGAAAAATTGTCTCGACACGAAATATCGCGTGAAAAGAACGATTTGTCGTCGACGCCCATGATTGGCTGCTGAGTCTTGGATAGACGAAACGTGTCTCAATCAAGATCTCACTGACAATATAGAGTCTTCGTTTATTTAACTTGTTTATATTAAATTTACTTACATGAATGATCTCTGGTTGTTTTTTGTAGATGCCATTGTCGTTTTTCCAAGTTAAATACAGGTATTTCTTCAAAGCCAAAAGCGTCTTCTGCCGTACCACCACCCAGGACATATATGTTTTGTCCGTCAAAGGCAACTTCGTGTCTGTATCTTCCGTGGGGTTCATAATCACTTTCTCCCAAACATGAATACACAGCTTCCCAAACACACGTTTTCATATTTAATCTAATAAATTAAAAATTAAGAACAATACAACTAACATTTCAATAACTACAGTCTAAATTAAAATACGCCTATTTATATAAAAAAAAAGTATGTAAATGTAATAGGTGAAGCTTAAAAACAATTTTAAGAAAGATGAATGATAACCCTTAGTGAGATTTGTTATTTTCTAAACAAAACATAATTAGCAGTAATTATTATTATAATATAAACATCGGAATCCATCTATGTCACTTTTCTATCGGTCACTCACACGTTGCCATAAATGGATTCTACTGTATTTAAAATTACCTATGTATATCACAGGTATACACATAACCAGTTGTTCCACCTATTGTGTATAAATAATCGTTATGATAAACTAATGCTTGTCCATATTGAGCCAAAGGGATATCTCCTTCAGTAGAAATTTCTTCCATAATATTATTTTCGCCGGGTAAACGACATACGTATAATTGATTACTACATCTGTAACCAAATGGAGATCCAGTACCACCATAAACCTAAAAAAAAAAGTTAATATTTTACATATGTCTACACCGCAAAAATATATTTACTATTAAATTATTGCCGTGTCGAATAACTGCATTTGATGCTAATTCCTGCGGTAAACTCTCACGACTATTAAATCTAATCCATTTTTTCGAGGCTAAATTAAATTTCCACAGTTCTTGAAAACAAAGGAAATGAATGTACGGAAAGTTCATCATTAGTTCTGCTGCCATCATTGATTATTGAAGGATTGTAGCCACCAAAAGAATACAAATTCTTAGTATCACATACTACACGATGGCCACTTCTTGGAAGAGGTGTTCTTTTGCTCAACTTATTGTTTGGTTCTACTTTCTCGTACACGTATAATTTAAACGAATATGACTTTGTGTTTTTATTTTTGATACCTTTATTTCCCATTGCAAATAAATCCAATACAACAGTTACCAGTCTGTATAGAAAAAATTTATCAATTTTTGGTAAAACATGGATATTGGATTTTATAAAAACCACGATATGACATTTTAATATATACAGAACCTTATGTAACAATTTCTCCATGTGCATTGCAAAATTAATCGTCAGGTAGGGTAATTGTCTAAACGGATTCGGATATAACCATAAATTTA
>JAVIWB010001399.1:0-21568 GCA_031893035.1 Dermolepida albohirtum | reverse complement strand
TTTTTAGGTTTTACTTATAGATTGTGACACGACTGTTACGCTGCTTCAAACCAGAACATTGTATCTCTTCTCGTTCCGAAGTTATTAGCGACCTTAGAACGCCATCAGACAGAGCTCACATGTAGCGTTAGGCGGAAACTGACTTTCAAAAGTGATTGTTTTTTAGGTGTGTACTTATAGATTGTGACACGACTGTTACGCTGCTTCAAACCAGAACATTGTATCTCTTCTCGTTCCGAAGTTATTAGCAACCTTAGAACGCCGTCAAGCAGAGCTCACATGTAGCGTTAGTCGGAAACTGACTTTCAAAAGTGATTGTTTTTTAGGTTTCCGAAGTTATTGGCGACCTTAGAACGCCATCAGGCAGAGCTCACATGTAGCGTTAGGCGGAAACTGACTTTCAAAAGTGATTGTTTTTTAGGTGTGTACTTATAGATTGTGACACGACTGTTACGCTGCTTCAAACCAGAACATTGTATCTCTTCTCGTTCCGAAGTTATTAGCGACCTTAGAACGCCATCAGGCAGAGCTCACATGTAGCGTTAGTCGGAAACTGACTTTCAAAAGTGATTGTTTTTTAGGTGTGTACTTATAGATTGTGACACGACTGTTACGCTGCTTCAAACCAGAACATTGTATCTCTTCTCGTTCCGAAGTTATTAGCGACCTTAGAACGCCATCAAGCAGAGCTCACATGTAGCGTTAGTCGGAAACTGACTTTCAAAAGTGATTGTTTTTTAGGTGTGTACTTATAGATTGTGACACGACTGTTACGCTGCTTCAAACCAGAACATTGTATCTCTTCTCGTTCCGAAGTTATTAGCGACCCTAGAACGCCATCAGACAGAGCCCACATGTAGCGTTAGTCGGAAACTGACTTTCAAAAGTGATTGTTTTTTAGGTGTGTACTTATAGATTGTGACACGACTGTTACGCTGCTTCAAACCAGAACATTGTATCTCTTCTCGTTCCGAAGTTATTAGCGACCTTAGAACGCCATCAAGCAGAGCTCACATGTAGCGTTAGTCGGAAACTGACTTTCAAAAGTGATTGTTTTTTAGGTGTGTACTTATAGATTGTGACACGACTGTTACGCTGCTTCAAACCAGAACATTGTATCTCTTCTCGTTCCGAAGTTATTAGCGACCTTAGAACGCCATCAAGCAGAGCTCACATGTAGCGTTAGTCGGAAACTGACTTTCAAAAGTGATTGTTTTTTAGGTGTGTACTTATAGATTGTGACACGACTGTTACGCTGCTTCAAACCAGAACATTGTATCTCTTCTCGTTCCGAAGTTATTAGCGACCTTAGAACGCCATCAAGCAGAGCTCACATGTAGCGTTAGTCGGAAACTGACTTTCAAAAGTGATTGTTTTTTAGGTGTGTACTTATAGATTGTGACACGACTGTTACGCTGCTTCAAACCAGAACATTGTATCTCTTCTCGTTCCGAAGTTATTAGCGACCTTAGAACGCCATCAAGCAGAGCTCACATGTAGCGTTAGTCGGAAACTGACTTTCAAAAGTGATTGTTTTTTAGGTGTGTACTTATAGATTGTGACACGACTGTTACGCTGCTTCAAACCAGAACATTGTATCTCTTCTCGTTCCGAAGTTATTAGCGACCTTAGAACGCCATCAAGCAGAGCTCACATGTAGCGTTAGTCGGAAACTGACTTTCAAAAGTGATTGTTTTTTAGGTGTGTGCTTATAGATTGTGACACGACTGTTACGCTGCTTCAAACCAGAACATTGTATCTCTTCTCGTTCCGAAGTTATTAGCGACCTTAGAACGCCATCAGGCAGAGCTCACATGTAGCGTTAGTCGGAAACTGACTTTCAAAAGTGATTGTTTTTTAGGTGTGTACTTATAGATTGTGACACGACTGTTACGCTGCTTCAAACCAGAACATTGTATCTCTTCTCGTTCCGAAGTTATTAGCGACCTTAGAACGCCATCAAGCAGAGCTCACATGTAGCGTTAGTCGGAAACTGACTTTCAAAAGTGATTGTTTTTTAGGTGTGTACTTATAGATTGTGACACGACTGTTACGCTGCTTCAAACCAGAACATTGTATCTCTTCTCGTTCCGAAGTTATTAGCGACCTTAGAACGCCATCAGGCAGAGCTCACATGTAGCGTTAGTCGGAAACTGACTTTCAAAAGTGATTGTTTTTTAGGTGTGTACTTATAGATTGTGACACGACTGTTACGCTGCTTCAAACCAGAACATTGTATCTCTTCTCGTTCCGAAGTTATTAGCGACCTTAGAACGCCATCAAGCAGAGCTCACATGTAGCGTTAGTCGGAAACTGACTTTCAAAAGTGATTGTTTTTTAGGTGTGTACTTATAGATTGTGACACGACTGTTACGCTGCTTCAAACCAGAACATTGTATCTCTTCTCGTTCCGAAGTTATTAGCGACCTTAGAACGCCATCAAGCAGAGCTCACATGTAGCGTTAGTCGGAAACTGACTTTCAAAAGTGATTGTTTTTTAGGTGTGTACTTATAGATTGTGACACGACTGTTACGCTGCTTCAAACCAGAACATTGTATCTCTTCTCGTTCCGAAGTTATTAGCGACCTTAGAACGCCATCAGGCAGAGCTCACATGTAGCGTTAGTCGGAAACTGACTTTCAAAAGTGATTGTTTTTTAGGTGTGTACTTATAGATTGTGACACGACTGTTACGCTGCTTCAAACCAGAACATTGTATCTCTTCTCGTTCCGAAGTTATTAGCGACCTTAGAACGCCATCAAGCAGAGCTCACATGTAGCGTTAGTCGGAAACTGACTTTCAAAAGTGATTGTTTTTTAGGTGTGTACTTATAGATTGTGACACGACTGTTACGCTGCTTCAAACCAGAACATTGTATCTCTTCTCGTTCCGAAGTTATTAGCGACCTTAGAACGCCATCAAGCAGAGCCCACATGTAGCGTTAGTCGGAAACTGACTTTCAAAAGTGATTGTTTTTTAGGTGTGTACTTATAGATTGTGACACGACTGTTACGCTGCTTCAAACCAGAACATTGTATCTCTTCTCGTTCCGAAGTTATTAGCGACCTTAGAACGCCATCAGGCAGAGCTCACATGTAGCGTTAGTCGGAAACTGACTTTCAAAAGTGATTGTTTTTTAGGTGTGTACTTATAGATTGTGACACGACTGTTACGCTGCTTCAAACCAGAACATTGTATCTCTTCTCGTTCCGAAGTTATTAGCGACCTTAGAACGCCATCAAGCAGAGCTCACATGTAGCGTTAGTCGGAAACTGACTTTCAAAAGTGATTGTTTTTTAGGTGTGTACTTATAGATTGTGACACGACTGTTACGCTGCTTCAAACCAGAACATTGTATCTCTTCTCGTTCCGAAGTTATTAGCGACCTTAGAACGCCATCAAGCAGAGCTCACATGTAGCGTTAGTCGGAAACTGACTTTCAAAAGTGATTGTTTTTTAGGTGTGTACTTATAGATTGTGACACGACTGTTACGCTGCTTCAAACCAGAACATTGTATCTCTTCTCGTTCCGAAGTTATTAGCGACCTTAGAACGCCATCAAGCAGAGCTCACATGTAGCGTTAGTCGGAAACTGACTTTCAAAAGTGATTGTTTTTTAGGTGTGTACTTATAGATTGTGACACGACTGTTACGCTGCTTCAAACCAGAACATTGTATCTCTTCTCGTTCCGAAGTTATTAGCGACCTTAGAACGCCATCAAGCAGAGCTCACATGTAGCGTTAGTCGGAAACTGACTTTCAAAAGTGATTGTTTTTTAGGTGTGTACTTATAGATTGTGACACGACTGTTACGCTGCTTCAAACCAGAACATTGTATCTCTTCTCGTTCCGAAGTTATTAGCGACCTTAGAACGCCATCAAGCAGAGCTCACATGTAGCGTTAGTCGGAAACTGACTTTCAAAAGTGATTGTTTTTTAGGTGTGTACTTATAGATTGTGACACGACTGTTACGCTGCTTCAAACCAGAACATTGTATCTCTTCTCGTTCCGAAGTTATTAGCGACCTTAGAACGCCATCAAGCAGAGCTCACATGTAGCGTTAGTCGGAAACTGACTTTCAAAAGTGATTGTTTTTTAGGTGTGTACTTATAGATTGTGACACGACTGTTACGCTGCTTCAAACCAGAACATTGTATCTCTTCTCGTTCCGAAGTTATTAGCGACCTTAGAACGCCATCAAGCAGAGCTCACATGTAGCGTTAGTCGGAAACTGACTTTCAAAAGTGATTGTTTTTTAGGTGTGTACTTATAGATTGTGACACGACTGTTACGCTGCTTCAAACCAGAACATTGTATCTCTTCTCGTTCCGAAGTTATTAGCGACCTTAGAACGCCATCAAGCAGAGCTCACATGTAGCGTTAGTCGGAAACTGACTTTCAAAAGTGATTGTTTTTTAGGTGTGTACTTATAGATTGTGACACGACTGTTACGCTGCTTCAAACCAGAACATTGTATCTCTTCTCGTTCCGAAGTTATTAGCGACCTTAGAACGCCATCAAGCAGAGCTCACATGTAGCGTTAGTCGGAAACTGACTTTCAAAAGTGATTGTTTTTTAGGTGTGTACTTATAGATTGTGACACGACTGTTACGCTGCTTCAAACCAGAACATTGTATCTCTTCTCGTTCCGAAGTTATTAGCGACCTTAGAACGCCATCAAGCAGAGCTCACATGTAGCGTTAGTCGGAAACTGACTTTCAAAAGTGATTGTTTTTTAGGTGTGTACTTATAGATTGTGACACGACTGTTACGCTGCTTCAAACCAGAACATTGTATCTCTTCTCGTTCCGAAGTTATTAGCGACCTTAGAACGCCATCAAGCAGAGCTCACATGTAGCGTTAGTCGGAAACTGACTTTCAAAAGTGATTGTTTTTTAGGTGTGTACTTATAGATTGTGACACGACTGTTACGCTGCTTCAAACCAGAACATTGTATCTCTTCTCGTTCCGAAGTTATTAGCGACCTTAGAACGCCATCAAGCAGAGCTCACATGTAGCGTTAGTCGGAAACTGACTTTCAAAAGTGATTGTTTTTTAGGTGTGTACTTATAGATTGTGACACGACTGTTACGCTGCTTCAAACCAGAACATTGTATCTCTTCTCGTTCCGAAGTTATTAGCGACCTTAGAACGCCATCAAGCAGAGCTCACATGTAGCGTTAGTCGGAAACTGACTTTCAAAAGTGATTGTTTTTTAGGTGTGTACTTATAGATTGTGACACGACTGTTACGCTGCTTCAAACCAGAACATTGTATCTCTTCTCGTTCCGAAGTTATTAGCGACCTTAGAACGCCATCAAGCAGAGCTCACATGTAGCGTTAGTCGGAAACTGACTTTCAAAAGTGATTGTTTTTTAGGTGTGTACTTATAGATTGTGACACGACTGTTACGCTGCTTCAAACCAGAACATTGTATCTCTTCTCGTTCCGAAGTTATTAGCGACCTTAGAACGCCATCAAGCAGAGCCCACATGTAGCGTTACAGAGCTCACATGTAGCGTTAGTCGGAAACTGACTTTCAAAAGTGATTGTTTTTTAGGTGTGTACTTATAGATTGTGACACGACTGTTACGCTGCTTCAAACCAGAACATTGTATCTCTTCTCGTTCCGAAGTTATTAGCGACCTTAGAACGCCATCAGGCAGAGCTCACATGTAGCGTTAGTCGGAAACTGACTTTCAAAAGTGATTGTTTTTTAGGTGTGTACTTATAGATTGTGACACGACTGTTACGCTGCTTCAAACCAGAACATTGTATCTCTTCTCGTTCCGAAGTTATTAGCGACCTTAGAACGCCATCAAGCAGAGCTCACATGTAGCGTTAGTCGGAAACTGACTTTCAAAAGTGATTGTTTTTTAGGTGTGTACTTATAGATTGTGACACGACTGTTACGCTGCTTCAAACCAGAACATTGTATCTCTTCGTTCCGAAGTTATCAGCGACCTTAGAACGCCATCAGACAGAGCTCACATGTAGCGTTAGTCGGAAACTGACTTTCAAAAGTGATTGTTTTTTAGGTGTGTGCTTATAGATTGTGACACGACTGTTACGCTGCTTTAAACCAGAACATTGTATCTCTTCTCGTTCCGAAGTTATTCGCGACCTTAGAACGCCATCAGACAGAGCTCACATGTAGCGTTAGGCGGAAACTGACTTTCAAAAGTGATTGTTTTTTAGGTGTGTACTTATAGATTGTGACACGACTGTTACGCTGCTTCAAACCAGAACATTGTATCTCTTCTCGTTCCGAAGTTATTAGCGAGTTTAGAACGCCATCAAGCAGAGCTCACATGTAGCGTTAGTCGGAAACTGACTTTCAAAAGTGATTGTTTTTTAGGTGTGTACTTATAGATTGTGACACGACTGTTACGCTGCTTCAAACCAGAAAATTGTATCTCTTCTCGTTCCGAAGTTATTGGCGACCTTAGAACGCCATCAGACAGAGCTCACATGTAGCGTTAGTCGGAAACTGACTTTCAAAAGTGATTGTTTTTTAGGTGTGTGCTTATAGATTGTGACACGACTGTTACGCTGCTTCAAACCAGAACATTGTATCTCTTCTCGTTCCGAAGTTATTAGCGACCTTAGTACGCCATCAGACAGAGCTCACATGTAGCGTTAGTCGGAAACTGACTTTCAAAAGTGATTGTTTTTTAGGTGTGTGCTTATAGATTGTGACACGACTGTTACGCTGCTTCAAACCAGAACATTGTATCTCTTCTCGTTCCGAAGTTATTAGCGACCTTAGAACGCCATCAAGCAGAACTCACATGTAGCGTTAGGCGGAAACTGACTTTCAAAAGTGATTGTTTTTAGGTGTGTGCTTATAGATTGTGACACGACTGTTACGCTGCTTCAAACCAGAACATTGTATCTCTTCTCGTTCCGAAGTTATTAGCGACCTTAGAACGCCATCAGACAGAGCTCACATGTAGCGTTAGGCGGAAACTGACTTTCAAAAGTGATTGTTTTTTAGGTGTGTACTTATAGATTGTGACACGACTGTTACGCTGCTTCAAACCAGAACATTGTATCTCTTCTCGTTCCGAAGTTATTAGCGACCTTAGAACGCCATCAAGCAGAGCTCACATGTAGCGTTAGGCGGAAACTGACTTTCAAAAGTGATTGTTTTTTAGGTGTGTACTTATAGATTGTGACACGACTGTTACGCTGCTTCAAACCAGAACATTGTATCTCTTCTCGTTCCGAAGTTATTAGCGACCTTAGAACGCCATCAAGCAAAGCTCACATGTAGCGTTAGTCGGAAACTGACTTTCAAAAGTGATTGTTTTTTAGGTGTGTACTTATAGATTGTGACACGACTGTTACGCTGCTTCAAACCAGAACATTGTATCTCTTCTCGTTCCGAAGTTATTAGCGACCTTAGAACGCCATCAGACAGAGCTCACATGTAGCGTTAGGCGGAAACTGACTTTCAAAAGTGATTGTTTTTTAGGTGTGTACTTATAGATTGTGACACGACTGTTACGCTGCTTCAAACCAGAACATTGTATCTCTTCTCGTTCCGAAGTTATTAGCGACCTTAGAACGCCATCAGGCAGAGCTCACATGTAGCGTTAGTCGGAAACTGACTTTCAAAAGTGATTGTTTTTTAGGTGTGTACTTATAGATTGTGACACGACTGTTACGCTGCTTCAAACCAGAACATTGTATCTCTTCTCGATCCGAAGTTATTAGCGACCTTAGAACGCCATCAAGCAGAGCTCACATGTAGCGTTAGTCGGAAACTGACTTTCAAAAGTGATAGTATTTAGGTGTGTACTTATAGATTGTGACACGACTGTTACGCTGCTTCAAACCAGAACATTGTATCTCTTCTCGTTCCGAAGTTATTAGCGACCTTAGAACGCCATCTGGCAGAGCTCACATGTAGCGTTAGTCGGAAACTGACTTTCAAAAGTGATTGTTTTTTAGGTGTGTACTTATAGATTGTGACACGACTGTTACGCTGCTTCAAACCAGAACATTGTATCTCTTCTCGTTCCGAAGTTATTAGCGACCTAAGAACGCCATCAAGCAGAGCTCACATGTAGCGTTAGTCGGAAACTGACTTTCAAAAGTGATTGTTTTTTAGGTGTGTACTTATAGATTGTGACACGACTGTTACGCTGCTTCAAACCAGAACATTGTCTCTCTTCTCGTTCCGAAGTTATTAGCGACCTTAGAACGCCATCAAGCAGAGCTCACATGTAGCGTTAGGCGGAAACTGACTTTCAAAAGTGATTGTTTTTTAGGTGTGTACTTATAGATTGTGACACGACTGTTACGCTGCTTCAAACCAGAACATTGTATCTCTTCTCGTTCCGAAGTTATTAGCGACCTTAGAACGCCATCAACCAGAGCTCACATGTAGCGTTAGTCGGAAACTGACTTTCAAAAGTGATTGTTTTTTAGGTGTGTACTTATAGATTGTGACACGACTGTTACGCTGCTTCAAACCAGAACATTGTATCTCTTCTCGTTCCGAAGTTATTAGCGACCTTAGAACGCCATCAGCAGAGCTCACATGTAGCGTTAGGCGGAAACTAACTTTCAAAAGTGATTGTTTTTTAGGTGTGTACTTATAGATTGTGACACGACTGTTACGCTGCTTCAAACCAGAACATTGTATCACTTCTCGTTCCGAAGTTATTAGCGACCTTAGAACGCCATCAGACAGAGCTCACATGTAGCGTTAGTCGGAAACTGACTTTCAAAAGTGATTGTTTTTTAGGTGTGTACTTATAGATTGTGACACGACTGTTACGCTGCTTCAAACCAGAACATTGTATCTCTTCTCGTTCCGAAGTTATTAGCGACCTTAGAACGCCATCAGACAGAGCTCACATGTAGCGTTAGTCGGAAACTGACTTTCAAAAGTGATTGTTTTTTAGGTGTGTGCTTATAGATTGTGACACGACTGTTACGCTGCTTCAAACCAGAACATTGTATCTCTTCTGGTTCCGAAGTTATTAGCGACCTTAGAACGCCATCAAGCAGAGCTCACATGTAGCGTTAGTCGGAAACTGACTTTCAAAAGTGATTGTTTTTTAGGTGTGTGCTTATAGATTGTGACACGACTGTTACGCTGCTTCAAACCAGAACATTGTATCTCTTCTCGTTCCGAAGTTATTAGCGACCTTAGAACGCCATCAGGCAGAGCTCACATGTAGCGTTAGTCGGAAACTGACTTTCAAAAGTGATTGTTTTTCAGGTGTGTGCTTATAGATTGTGACACGACTGTTACGCTGCTTCAAACCAGAACATTGTATCTCTTTCTCGTTCCGAAGTTATTAGCGACCTTAGAACGCCATCAGGCAGAGCTCACATGTAGCGTTAGTCGGAAACTGACTTTCAAAAGTGATTGTTTTTTATGTGTGTGCTTATAGATTGTGACACGACTGTTACGCTGCTTCAAACCAGAACATTGTATCTCTTCTCGTTCCGAAGTTATTAGCGACCTTAGAACGCCATCAAGCAGAGCTCACATGTAGCGTTAGTCGGAAACTGACTTTCAAAAGTGATTGTTTTTTAGGTGTGTACTTATAGATTGTGACACGACTGTTACGCTGCTTCAAACCAGAACATTGTATCTCTTCTCGTTCCGAAGTTATTAGCGACCTTAGAACGCCATCAAGCAGAGCTCACATGTAGCGTTAGTCGGAAACTGACTTTCAAAAGTGATTGTTTTTTAGGCGTGTACTTATAGATTGTGACACGACTGTTACGCTGCTTCAAACCAGAACATTGTATCTCTTCTCGTTCCGAAGTTATTAGCGACCTTAGAACGCCATCAAACAGAGCTCACATGTAGCGTTAGTCGGAAACTGACTTTCAAAAGTGATTGTTTTTTTAGGTGTGTACTTATAGACTGTGACACGACTGTTACGCTGCTTCAAACCAGAACATTGTATCTCTTCTCGTTCCGAAGTTATTAGCGACCTTAGAACGCCATCAGGCAGAGCTCACATGTAGCGTTAGTCGGAAACTGACTTTCAAAAGTGATTGTTTTTTCGGTGTGTACTTAGATTGTCAACACATCGTTACGCTGCTTCAAACCAGAACATTGTATCTCTTCTCGTTCCGAAGTTATTAGCGACCTTAGAACGCCATCAAGCAGAGCTCACATGTAGCGTTAGTCGGAAACTGACTTTCAAAAGTGATTGTTTTTTAGGTGTGTGCTTATAGATTATTGTGACACGACTGTTACGCTGCTTCAAACCAGAACATTGTATCTCTTCTCGTTCCGAAGTTATTAGCGACCTTAGAACGCCATTAGGCAGAGCTCACATGTAGCGTTAGTCGGAAACTGACTTTCAAAAGTGATTGTTTTTTAGGTGTGTCTTTCTAGATCTTGTGACACGACTGTTACGCTGCTTCAAACCAGAACATTGTATCTCTTCTCGTTCCGAAGTTATTAGCGACCTTAGAACGCCATCAAGCATAGCTCACATGTAGCGTTAGTCGGAAACTGACTTTCAAAAGTGATTGTTTTTTAGGTGTGTACTTATAGATTGTGACACGACTTTTACGCTGCTTCAAACCAGAACATTGTATCTCTTCTCGTTCCGAAGTTATTAGCGACCTTAGAACGCCATCAAGCAGAGCTCACATGTAGCGTTAGTCGGAAACTGACTTTCAAAAGTGATTGTTTTTTTAGGTGTGTACTTATAGATTGTGACACGACTGTTACGCTGCTTCAAACCAGAACATTGTATCTCTTCTCGTTCCGAAGTTATTAGCGACCTTAGAACGCCATCAAGCAGAGCTCACATGTAGCGTTAGTCGGAAACTGACTTTCAAAAGTGATTGTTTTTTCGGGCGTGTACTTATCCGTGACACGACCTGTCACGCTGCTTCAAACCAGAACATTGTATCTCTTCTCGTTCCGAAGTTATTAGCGACCTTAGACAAACCCCATCAGACAGAGCTCACATGTAGCGTTAGTCGGAAACTGACTTTCAAAAGTGATTGTTTTTTAGGTGTGTACTTATAGATTGTGAGACGACTGTTACGCTGCTTCAAACCAGAACATTGTATCTCTTCTCGTTCCGAAGTTATTAGCGACCTTAGAACGCCATCAAGCAGAGCTCACATGTAGCGTTAGTCGGAAACTGACTTTCAAAAGTGATTGTTTTTTAGGTGTGTACTTATAGATTGTGACACGACTGTTACGCTGCTTCAAACCAGAACATTGTATCTCTTCTCGTTCCGAAGTTATTAGCGACCTTAGAACGCCATCAGGCAGAGCTCACATGTAGCGTTAGTCGGAAACTGACTTTCAAAAGTGATTGTTTTTTAGGTGTGTACTTATAGATTGTGACACGACTGTTACGCTGCTTCAAACCAGAACATTGTATCTCTTCTCGTTCCGAAGTTATTAGCGACCTTAGAACGCCATCAAGCAGAGCTCACATGTAGCGTTAGTCGGAAACTGACTTTCAAAAGTGATTGTTTTTTAGGTGTGTACTTATAGATTGTGACACGACTGTTACGCTGCTTCAAACCAGAACATTGTATCTCTTCTCGTTCCGAAGTTATTAGCGACCTTAGAACGCCATCAAGCAGAGCTCACATGTAGCGTTAGTCGGAAACTGACTTTCAAAAGTGATTGTTTTTTAGGTGTGTACTTATAGATTGTGACACGACTGTTACGCTGCTTCAAACCAGAACATTGTATCTCTTCTCGTTCCGAAGTTATTAGCGACCTTAGAACGCCATCAAGCAGAGCTCACATGTAGCGTTAGTCGGAAACTGACTTTCAAAAGTGATTGTTTTTTAGGTGTGTACTTATAGATTGTGACACGACTGTTACGCTGCTTCAAACCAGAACATTGTATCTCTTCTCGTTCCGAAGTTATTAGCGACCTTAGAACGCCATCAGGCAGAGCTCACATGTAGCGTTAGTCGGAAACTGACTTTCAAAAGTGATTGTTTTTTAGGTGTGTACTTATAGATTGTGACACGACTGTTACGCTGCTTCAAACCAGAACATTGTATCTCTTCTCGTTCCGAAGTTATTAGCGACCTTAGAACGCCATCAAGCAGAGCTCACATGTAGCGTTAGTCGGAAACTGACTTTCAAAAGTGATTGTTTTTTAGGTGTGTACTTATAGATTGTGACACGACTGTTACGCTGCTTCAAACCAGAACATTGTATCTCTTCTCGTTCCGAAGTTATTAGCGACCTTAGAACGCCATCAAGCAGAGCTCACATGTAGCGTTAGTCGGAAACTGACTTTCAAAAGTGATTGTTTTTTAGGTGTGTACTTATAGATTGTGACACGACTGTTACGCTGCTTCAAACCAGAACATTGTATCTCTTCTCGTTCCGAAGTTATTAGCGACCTTAGAACGCCATCAAGCAGAGCTCACATGTAGCGTTAGTCGGAAACTGACTTTCAAAAGTGATTGTTTTTTAGGTGTGTACTTATAGATTGTGACACGACTGTTACGCTGCTTCAAACCAGAACATTGTATCTCTTCTCGTTCCGAAGTTATTAGCGACCTTAGAACGCCATCAGGCAGAGCTCACATGTAGCGTTAGTCGGAAACTGACTTTCAAAAGTGATTGTTTTTTAGGTGTGTACTTATAGATTGTGACACGACTGTTACGCTGCTTCAAACCAGAACATTGTATCTCTTCTCGTTCCGAAGTTATTAGCGACCTTAGAACGCCATCAAGCAGAGCTCACATGTAGCGTTAGTCGGAAACTGACTTTCAAAAGTGATTGTTTTTTAGGTGTGTACTTATAGATTGTGACACGACTGTTACGCTGCTTCAAACCAGAACATTGTATCTCTTCTCGTTCCGAAGTTATTAGCGACCTTAGAACGCCATCAGGCAGAGCTCACATGTAGCGTTAGTCGGAAACTGACTTTCAAAAGTGATTGTTTTTTAGGTGTGTACTTATAGATTGTGACACGACTGTTACGCTGCTTCAAACCAGAACATTGTATCTCTTCTCGTTCCGAAGTTATTAGCGACCTTAGAACGCCATCAAGCAGAGCTCACATGTAGCGTTAGTCGGAAACTGACTTTCAAAAGTGATTGTTTTTTAGGTGTGTACTTATAGATTGTGACACGACTGTTACGCTGCTTCAAACCAGAACATTGTATCTCTTCTCGTTCCGAAGTTATTAGCGACCTTAGAACGCCATCAAGCAGAGCTCACATGTAGCGTTAGTCGGAAACTGACTTTCAAAAGTGATTGTTTTTTAGGTGTGTACTTATAGATTGTGACACGACTGTTACGCTGCTTCAAACCAGAACATTGTATCTCTTCTCGTTCCGAAGTTATTAGCGACCTTAGAACGCCATCAAGCAGAGCTCACATGTAGCGTTAGTCGGAAACTGACTTTCAAAAGTGATTGTTTTTTAGGTGTGTACTTATAGATTGTGACACGACTGTTACGCTGCTTCAAACCAGAACATTGTATCTCTTCTCGTTCCGAAGTTATTAGCGACCTTAGAACGCCATCAAGCAGAGCTCACATGTAGCGTTAGTCGGAAACTGACTTTCAAAAGTGATTGTTTTTTAGGTGTGTACTTATAGATTGTGACACAACTGTTACGCTGCTTCAAACCAGAACATTGTATCTCTTCTCGCCCCTTCCGAAGTTATTAGCGACCTTAGAACGCCATCAAGCAGAGCTCACATGTAGCGTTAGTCGGAAACTGACTTTCAAAAGTGATTGTTTTTTAGGCGTGTACTTATAGATTGTGACACGACTGTTACGCTGCTTCAAACCAGAACATTGTATCTCTTCTCGTTCCGAAGTTATTAGAGACCTTAGAACGCCATCAAGCAGAGCTCACATGTAGCGTTAGTCGGAAACTGACTTTCAAAAGAGATTGTTTTTTAGGTGTGTACTTATAGATTGTGACACGACTGTTACGCTGCTTCAAACCAGAACATTGTATCTCTTCTCGTTCCGAAGTTATTAGCGACCTTAGAACGCCATCAAGCAGAGCTCACATGTAGCGTTAGTCGGAAACTGACTTTCAAAAGTGATTGTTTTTTAGGTGTGTGCTTATAGACTGTGACACGACTGTTACGCTGCTTCAAACCAGAACATTGTATCTCTTCTCGTTCCGAAGTTATTAGCGACCTTAGAACGCCATCAGGCAGAGCTCACATGTAGCGTTAGTCGGAAACTGACTTTCAAAAGTGATTGTTTTTTAGGTGTGTACTTATAGATTGTGACACGACTGTTACGCTGCTTCAAACCAGAACATTGTATCTCTTCTCGTTCCGAAGTTATTAGCGACCTTAGAACGCCATCAGACAGAGCTCACATGTAGCGTTAGTCGGAAACTGACTTTCAAAAGTGATTGTTTTTTAGGTGTGTACTTATAGATTGTGACACGACTGTTACGCTGCTTCAAACCAGAACATTGTATCTCTTCTCGTTCCGAAGTTATTAGCGACCTTAGAACGCCATCAGGCAGAGCTCACATGTAGCGTTAGTCGGAAACTGACTTTCAAAAGTGATTGTTTTTTAGGTGTGTACTTATAGATTGTGACACGACTGTTACGCTGCTTCAAACCAGAACATTGTATCTCTTCTCGTTCCGAAGTTATTAGCGACCTTAGAACGCCATCAGGCAGAGCTCACATGTAGCGTTAGTCGGAAACTGACTTTCAAAAGTGATTGTTTTTTAGGTGTGTACTTATAGATTGTGACACGACTGTTACGCTGCTTCAAACCAGAACATTGTATCTCTTCTCGTTCCGAAGTTATTAGCGACCTTAGAACGCCATCAGACAGAGCTCACATGTAGCGTTAGTCGGAAACTGACTTTCAAAAGTGATTGTTTTTTAGGTGTGTACTTATAGATTGTGACACGACTGTTACGCTGCTTCAAACCAGAACATTGTATCTCTTCTCGTTCCGAAGTTATTAGCGACCTTAGAACGCCATCAGACAGAGCTCACATGTAGCGTTAGTCGGAAACTGACTTTCAAAAGTGATTGTTTTTTAGGTGTGTACTTATAGATTGTGACACGACTGTTACGCTGCTTCAAACCAGAACATTGTATCTCTTCTCGTTCCGAAGTTATTAGCGACCTTAGAACGCCATCAGACAGAGCTCACATGTAGCGTTAGTCGGAAACTGACTTTCAAAAGTGATTGTTTTTTAGGTGTGTACTTATAGATTGTGACACGACTGTTACGCTGCTTCAAACCAGAACATTGTATCTCTTCTCGTTCCGAAGTTATTAGCGACCTTAGAACGCCATCAGACAGAGCTCACATGTAGCGTTAGTCGGAAACTGACTTTCAAAAGTGATTGTTTTTTAGGTGTGTACTTATAGATTGTGACACGACTGTTACGCTGCTTCAAACCAGAACATTGTATCTCTTCTCGTTCCGAAGTTATTAGCGACCTTAGAACGCCATCAGACAGAGCTCACATGTAGCGTTAGTCGGAAACTGACTTTCAAAAGTGATTGTTTTTTAGGTGTGTACTTATAGATTGTGACACGACTGTTACGCTGCTTCAAACCAGAACATTGTATCTCTTCTCGTTCCGAAGTTATTAGCGACCTTAGAACGCCATCAGGCAGAGCTCACATGTAGCGTTAGTCGGAAACTGACTTTCAAAAGTGATTGTTTTTTAGGTGTGTACTTATAGATTGTGACACGACTGTTACGCTGCTTCAAACCAGAACATTGTATCTCTTCTCGTTCCGAAGTTATTAGCGACCTTAGAACGCCATCAGGCAGAGCTCACATGTAGCGTTAGTCGGAAACTGACTTTCAAAAGTGATTGTTTTTTAGGTGTGTACTTATAGATTGTGACACGACTGTTACGCTGCTTCAAACCAGAACATTGTATCTCTTCTCGTTCCGAAGTTATTAGCGACCTTAGAACGCCATCAGGCAGAGCTCACATGTAGCGTTAGTCGGAAACTGACTTTCAAAAGTGATTGTTTTTTAGGTGTGTACTTATAGATTGTGACACGACTGTTACGCTGCTTCAAACCAGAACATTGTATCTCTTCTCGTTCCGAAGTTATTAGCGACCTTAGAACGCCATCAGACAGAGCTCACATGTAGCGTTAGGCGGAAACTGACTTTCAAAAGTGATTGTTTTTTAGGTGTGTACTTATAGATTGTGACACGACTGTTACGCTGCTTCAAACCAGAACATTGTATCTCTTCTCGTTCCGAAGTTATTAGCGACCTTAGAACGCCATCAGACAGAGCTCACATGTAGCGTTAGGCGGAAACTGACTTTCAAAAGTGATTGTTTTTTAGGTGTGTACTTATAGATTGTGACACGACTGTTACGCTGCTTCAAACCAGAACATTGTATCTCTTCTCGTTCCGAAGTTATTAGCGACCTTAGAACGCCATCAGGCAGAGCTCACATGTAGCGTTAGGCGGAAACTGACTTTCAAAAGTGATTGTTTTTTAGGTGTGTACTTATAGATTGTGACACGACTGTTACGCTGCTTCAAACCAGAACATTGTATCTCTTCTCGTTCCGAAGTTATTAGCGACCTTAGAACGCCATCAGGCAGAGCTCACATGTAGCGTTAGGCGGAAACTGACTTTCAAAAGTGATTGTTTTTTAGGTGTGTACTTATAGATTGTGACACGACTGTTACGCTGCTTCAAACCAGAACATTGTATCTCTTCTCGTTCCGAAGTTATTAGCGACCTTAGAACGCCATCAGGCAGAGCTCACATGTAGCGTTAGGCGGAAACTGACTTTCAAAAGTGATTGTTTTTTAGGTGTGTACTTATAGATTGTGACACGACTGTTACGCTGCTTCAAACCAGAACATTGTATCTCTTCTCGTTCCGAAGTTATTAGCGACCTTAGAACGCCATCAGGCAGAGCTCACATGTAGCGTTAGGCGGAAACTGACTTTCAAAAGTGATTGTTTTTTAGGTGTGTACTTATAGATTGTGACACGACTGTTACGCTGCTTCAAACCAGAACATTGTATCTCTTCTCGTTCCGAAGTTATTAGCGACCTTAGAACGCCATCAGGCAGAGCTCACATGTAGCGTTAGGCGGAAACTGACTTTCAAAAGTGATTGTTTTTTAGGTGTGTACTTATAGATTGTGACACGACTGTTACGCTGCTTCAAACCAGAACATTGTATCTCTTCTCGTTCCGAAGTTATTAGCGACCTTAGAACGCCATCAGGCAGAGCTCACATGTAGCGTTAGGCGGAAACTGACTTTCAAAAGTGATTGTTTTTTAGGTGTGTACTTATAGATTGTGACACGACTGTTACGCTGCTTCAAACCAGAACATTGTATCTCTTCTCGTTCCGAAGTTATTAGCGACCTTAGAACGCCATCAGACAGAGCTCACATGTAGCGTTAGGCGGAAACTGACTTTCAAAAGTGATTGTTTTTTAGGTGTGTACTTATAGATTGTGACACGACTGTTACGCTGCTTCAAACCAGAACATTGTATCTCTTCTCGTTCCGAAGTTATTAGCGACCTTAGAACGCCATCAGACAGAGCTCACATGTAGCGTTAGGCGGAAACTGACTTTCAAAAGTGATTGTTTTTTAGGTGTGTACTTATAGATTGTGACACGACTGTTACGCTGCTTCAAACCAGAACATTGTATCTCTTCTCGTTCCGAAGTTATTAGCGACCTTAGAACGCCATCAGGCAGAGCTCACATGTAGCGTTAGGCGGAAACTGACTTTCAAAAGTGATTGTTTTTTAGGTGTGTACTTATAGATTGTGACACGACTGTTACGCTGCTTCAAACCAGAACATTGTATCTCTTCTCGTTCCGAAGTTATTAGCGACCTTAGAACGCCATCAGGCAGAGCTCACATGTAGCGTTAGGCGGAAACTGACTTTCAAAAGTGATTGTTTTTTAGGTGTGTACTTATAGATTGTGACACGACTGTTACGCTGCTTCAAACCAGAACATTGTATCTCTTCTCGTTCCGAAGTTATTAGCGACCTTAGAACGCCATCAGACAGAGCTCACATGTAGCGTTAGGCGGAAACTGACTTTCAAAAGTGATTGTTTTTTAGGTGTGTACTTATAGATTGTGACACGACTGTTACGCTGCTTCAAACCAGAACATTGTATCTCTTCTCGTTCCGAAGTTATTAGCGACCTTAGAACGCCATCAGGCAGAGCTCACATGTAGCGTTAGGCGGAAACTGACTTTCAAAAGTGATTGTTTTTTAGGTGTGTACTTATAGATTGTGACACGACTGTTACGCTGCTTCAAACCAGAACATTGTATCTCTTCTCGTTCCGAAGTTATTAGCGACCTTAGAACGCCATCAGACAGAGCTCACATGTAGCGTTAGGCGGAAACTGACTTTCAAAAGTGATTGTTTTTTAGGTGTGTACTTATAGATTGTGACACGACTGTTACGCTGCTTCAAACCAGAACATTGTATCTCTTCTCGTTCCGAAGTTATTAGCGACCTTAGAACGCCATCAGACAGAGCTCACATGTAGCGTTAGGCGGAAACTGACTTTCAAAAGTGATTGTTTTTTAGGTGTGTACTTATAGATTGTGACACGACTGTTACGCTGCTTCAAACCAGAACATTGTATCTCTTCTCGTTCCGAAGTTATTAGCGACCTTAGAACGCCATCAGGCAGAGCTCACATGTAGCGTTAGGCGGAAACTGACTTTCAAAAGTGATTGTTTTTTAGGTGTGTACTTATAGATTGTGACACGACTGTTACGCTGCTTCAAACCAGAACATTGTATCTCTTCTCGTTCCGAAGTTATTAGCTGTTACGCTGCTTCAAACCAGACCTTAGAACGCCATCAGACAGAGCTCACATGTAGCGTTAGGCGGAAACTGACTTTCAAAAGTGATTGTTTTTTAGGTGTGTACTTATAGATTGTGACACGACTGTTACGCTGCTTCAAACCAGAACATTGTATCTCTTCTCGTTCCGAAGTTATTAGCGACCTTAGAACGCCATCAGACAGAGCTCACATGTAGCGTTAGGCGGAAACTGACTTTCAAAAGTGATTGTTTTTTAGGTGTGTACTTATAGATTGTGACACGACTGTTACGCTGCTTCAAACCAGAACATTGTATCTCTTCTCGTTCCGAAGTTATTAGCGACCTTAGAACGCCATCAGACAGAGCTCACATGTAGCGTTAGGCGGAAACTGACTTTCAAAAGTGATTGTTTTTTAGGTGTGTACTTATAGATTGTGACACGACTGTTACGCTGCTTCAAACCAGAACATTGTATCTCTTCTCGTTCCGAAGTTATTAGCGACCTTAGAACGCCATCAGACAGAGCTCACATGTAGCGTTAGGCGGAAACTGACTTTCAAAAGTGATTGTTTTTTAGGTGTGTACTTATAGATTGTGACACGACTGTTACGCTGCTTCAAACCAGAACATTGTATCTCTTCTCGTTCCGAAGTTATTAGCGACCTTAGAACGCCATCAGACAGAGCTCACATGTAGCGTTAGGCGGAAACTGACTTTCAAAAGTGATTGTTTTTTAGGTGTGTACTTATAGATTGTGACACGACTGTTACGCTGCTTCAAACCAGAACATTGTATCTCTTCTCGTTCCGAAGTTATTAGCGACCTTAGAACGCCATCAGACAGAGCTCACATGTAGCGTTAGGCGGAAACTGACTTTCAAAAGTGATTGTTTTTTAGGTGTGTACTTATAGATTGTGACACGACTGTTACGCTGCTTCAAACCAGAACATTGTATCTCTTCTCGTTCCGAAGTTATTAGCGACCTTAGAACGCCATCAGACAGAGCTCACATGTAGCGTTAGGCGGAAACTGACTTTCAAAAGTGATTGTTTTTTAGGTGTGTACTTATAGATTGTGACACGACTGTTACGCTGCTTCAAACCAGAACATTGTATCTCTTCTCGTTCCGAAGTTATTAGCGACCTTAGAACGCCATCAGGCAGAGCTCACATGTAGCGTTAGTCGGAAACTGACTTTCAAAAGTGATTGTTTTTTAGGTGTGTACTTATAGATTGTGACACGACTGTTACGCTGCTTCAAACCAGAACATTGTATCTCTTCTCGTTCCGAAGTTATTAGCGACCTTAGAACGCCATCAGGCAGAGCTCACATGTAGCGTTAGTCGGAAACTGACTTTCAAAAGTGATTGTTTTTTAGGTGTGTACTTATAGATTGTGACACGACTGTTACGCTGCTTCAAACCAGAACATTGTATCTCTTCTCGTTCCGAAGTTATTAGCGACCTTAGAACGCCATCAGACAGAGCTCACATGTAGCGTTAGTCGGAAACTGACTTTCAAAAGTGATTGTTTTTTAGGTGTGTACTTATAGATTGTGACACGACTGTTACGCTGCTTCAAACCAGAACATTGTATCTCTTCTCGTTCCGAAGTTATTAGCGACCTTAGAACGCCATCAGGCAGAGCTCACATGTAGCGTTAGGCGGAAACTGACTTTCAAAAGTGATTGTTTTTTAGGTGTGTACTTATAGATTGTGACACGACTGTTACGCTGCTTCAAACCAGAACATTGTATCTCTTCTCGTTCCGAAGTTATTAGCGACCTTAGAACGCCATCAGGCAGAGCTCACATGTAGCGTTAGGCGGAAACTGACTTTCAAAAGTGATTGTTTTTTAGGTGTGTACTTATAGATTGTGACACGACTGTTACGCTGCTTCAAACCAGAACATTGTATCTCTTCTCGTTCCGAAGTTATTAGCGACCTTAGAACGCCATCAGGCAGAGCTCACATGTAGCGTTAGTCGGAAACTGACTTTCAAAAGTGATTGTTTTTTAGGTGTGTACTTATAGATTGTGACACGACTGTTACGCTGCTTCAAACCAGAACATTGTATCTCTTCGTTCCGAAGTTATTAGCGACCTTAGAACGCCATCAGACAGAGCTCACATGTAGCGTTAGTCGGAAACTGACTTTCAAAAGTGATTGTTTTTTAGGTGTGTACTTATAGATTGTGACACGACTGTTACGCTGCTTCAAACCAGAACATTGTATCTCTTCTCGTTCCGAAGTTATTAGCGACCTTAGAACGCCATCAGACAGAGCTCACATGTAGCGTTAGTCGGAAACTGACTTTCAAAAGTGATTGTTTTTTAGGTGTGTACTTATAGATTGTGACACGACTGTTACGCTGCTTCAAACCAGAACATTGTATCTCTTCTCGTTCCGAAGTTATTAGCGACCTTAGAACTTATAGATTGTGACACGACTGTTACGCTGCTTCAAACCAGAACATTGTATCTCTTCTCGTTCCGAAGTTATTAGCGACCTTAGAACGCCATCAGACAGAGCTCACATGTAGCGTTAGGCGGAAACTGACTTTCAAAAGTGATTGTTTTTTAGGTGTGTACTTATAGATTGTGACACGACTGTTACGCTGCTTCAAACCAGAACATTGTATCTCTTCTCGTTCCGAAGTTATTAGCGACCTTAGAACGCCATCAGACAGAGCTCACATGTAGCGTTAGGCGGAAACTGACTTTCAAAAGTGATTGTTTTTTAGGTGTGTACTTATAGATTGTGACACGACTGTTACGCTGCTTCAAACCAGAACATTG
>JAVIWB010001398.1:0-21585 GCA_031893035.1 Dermolepida albohirtum | reverse complement strand
ACACATAAAAAACAATAACTTTTGAAAGTCAGTTTCCGACTAACGCTACATGTGAGCTCTGCCTGATGGCGTTCTAAGGTCGCTAATAACTTCGGAACGAGAAGAGATACAATGTTCTGGTTTGAAGCAGCGTAACAGTCGTGTCACAATCTATAAGTACACACATAAAAAACAATCACTTTTGAAAGTCAGTTTCCGACTAACGCTACATGTGAGCTCTGCCTGATGGCGTTCTAAAGTCGCTAATAACTTCGGAACGAGAAGAGATAGAATGTTCTGGTTTAAAGCAGCGTAACAATCATGTCACAATCTATAAGTACACGCATAAAAAACAATCACTTTTGAGAGTCAGTTTCCGACTAACGCTACATGTGAGCTCTGCCTGATGGCGTTCTAAGGTCGCTAATAACTTCGGAACGAGAAGAGATACAATGTTCTGGTTTGAAGCAGCGTAACAGTCGTGTCACAATCTATAAGTACACACATAAAAAACAATCACTTTTGAAAGTCAGTTTCCGACTAACGCTACATGTGAGCGCTGTATTGCCTGATGGCGTTCTAAGGTCGCTAATAACTTCGGAACGGAGAGGAATACAATGTTCTGGTTTGAAGCAGCGTAACAGTCGTGTCACAATCTATAAGTACACACATAAAAAACAATCTCTTGAAAGTCAGTTTCCGACTAACGCTACATGTGAGCTCTGCCTGATGGCGTTCTAAGGTCGCTAATAACTTCGGAACGAGAAGAGATACAATGTTCTGGTTTGAAGCAGCGTAACAGTCGTGTCACAATCTATAAGTTCACACATAAAAAACAATCACTTTTGAAAGTCAGTTTCCGACTAACGCTACATGTGAGCTCTGCCTGATGGCGTTCTAAGGTCGCTAATAACTTCGGAACGAGAAGAGATACAATGTTCTGGTTTGAAGCAGCGTAACAGTCGTGTCACAATCTATAAGTACACACATAAAAAACAATCACTTTTGAAAGTCAGTTTCCGACTAACGCTACATGTGAGCTCTGCCTGATGGCGTTCTAAGGTCGCTAATAACTTCGGAACGAGAAGAGATACAATGTTCTGGTTTGAAGCAGCGTAACAGTCGTGTCACAATCTATAAGTACACACATACATAAAAAACAATCACTTTTGAAAGTCAGTTTCCGACTAACGCTACATGTGAGCTCTGCCTGATGGCGTTCTAAGGTCGCTAATAACTTCGGAACGAGAAGAGATACAATGTTCTGGTTTGAAGCAGCGTAACAGTCGTGTCACAATCTATAAGTACACACATAAAAAACAATCACTTTTGAAAGTCAGTTTCCGACTAACGCTACATGTGAGCTCTGCCTGATGGCGTTCTAAGGTCGCTAATAACTTCGGAACGAGAAGAGATACAATGTTCTGGTTTGAAGCAGCGTAACAGTCGTGTCACAATCTATAAGTACACACATAAAAAACAATCACTTTTGAAAGTCAGTTTCCGACTAACGCTACATGTGAGCTCTGCCTGATGGCGTTCTAAGGTCGCTAATAACTTCGGAACGAGAAGAGATACAATGTTCTGGTTTGAAGCAGCGTAACAGTCGTGTCACAATCTATAAGTACACACATAAAAAACAATCACTTTTGAAAGTCAGTTTCCGACTAACGCTACATGTGAGCTCTGCCTGATGGCGTTCTAAGGTCGCTAATAACTTCGGAACGAGAAGAGATACAATGTTCTGGTTTGAAGCAGCGTAACAGTCGTGTCACAATCTATAAGTACACACATAAAAAACAATCACTTTTGAAAGTCAGTTTCCGACTAACGCTACATGTGAGCTCTGCCTGATGGCGTTCTAAGGTCGCTAATAACTTCGGAACGAGAAGAGATACAATGTTCTGGTTTGAAGCAGCGTAACAGTCGTGTCACAATCTATAAGTACACACATAAAAAACAATCACTTTTGAAAGTCAGTTTCCGACTAACGCTACATGTGAGCTCTGCCTGATGGCGTTCTAAGGTCGCTAATAACTTCGGAACGAGAAGAGATACAATGTTCTGGTTTGAAGCAGCGTAACAGTCGTGTCACAATCTATAAGTACACACATAAAAAACAATCACTTTTGAAAGTCAGTTTCCGACTAACGCTACATGTGAGCTCTGCCTGATGGCGTTCTAAGGTCGCTAATAACTTCGGAACGAGAAGAGATACAATGTTCTGGTTTGAAGCAGCGTAACAGTCGTGTCACAATCTATAAGTACACACATAAAAAACAATCACTTTTGAAAGTCAGTTTCCGACTAACGCTACATGTGAGCTCTGCCTGATGGCGTTCTAAGGTCGCTAATAACTTCGGAACGAGAAGAGATACAATGTTCTGGTTTGAAGCAGCGTAACAGTCGTGTCACAATCTATAAGTACACACATAAAAAACAATCACTTTTGAAAGTCAGTTTCCGACTAACGCTACATGTGAGCTCTGCCTGATGGCGTTCTAAGGTCGCTAATAACTTCGGAACGAGAAGAGATACAATGTTCTGGTTTGAAGCAGCGTAACAGTCGTGTCACAATCTATAAGTACACACATAAAAAACAATCACTTTTGAAAGTCAGTTTCCGACTAACGCTACATGTGAGCTCTGCCTGATGGCGTTCTAAGGTCGCTAATAACTTCGGAACGAGAAGAGATACAATGTTCTGGTTTGAAGCAGCGTAACAGTCGTGTCACAATCTATAAGTACACACATAAAAAACAATCACTTTTGAAAGTCAGTTTCCGACTAACGCTACATGTGAGCTCTGCCTGATGGCGTTCTAAGGTCGCTAATAACTTCGGAACGAGAAGAGATACAATGTTCTGGTTTGAAGCAGCGTAACAGTCGTGTCACAATCTATAAGTACACACATAAAAAACAATCACTTTTGAAAGTCAGTTTCCGACTAACGCTACATGTGAGCTCTGCCTGATGGCGTTCTAAGGTCGCTAATAACTTCGGAACGAGAAGAGATACAATGTTCTGGTTTGAAGCAGCGTAACAGTCGTGTCACAATCTATAAGTACACACATAAAAAACAATCACTTTTGAAAGTCAGTTTCCGACTAACGCTACATGTGAGCTCTGCCTGATGGCGTTCTAAGGTCGCTAATAACTTCGGAACGAGAAGAGATACAATGTTCTGGTTTGAAGCAGCGTAACAGTCGTGTCACAATCTATAAGTACACACATAAAAAACAATCACTTTTGAAAGTCAGTTTCCGACTAACGCTACATGTGAGCTCTGCCTGATGGCGTTCTAAGGTCGCTAATAACTTCGGAACGAGAAGAGATACAATGTTCTGGTTTGAAGCAGCGTAACAGTCGTGTCACAATCTATAAGTACACACATAAAAAACAATCACTTTTGAAAGTCAGTTTCCGACTAACGCTACATGTGAGCTCTGCCTGATGGCGTTCTAAGGTCGCTAATAACTTCGGAACGAGAAGAGATACAATGTTCTGGTTTGAAGCAGCGTAACAGTCGTGTCACAATCTATAAGTACACACATAAAAAACAATCACTTTTGAAAGTCAGTTTCCGACTAACGCTACATGTGAGCTCTGCCTGATGGCGTTCTAAGGTCGCTAATAACTTCGGAACGAGAAGAGATACAATGTTCTGGTTTGAAGCAGCGTAACAGTCGTGTCACAATCTATAAGTACACACATAAAAAACAATCACTTTTGAAAGTCAGTTTCCGACTAACGCTACATGTGAGCTCTGCCTCGAGAAGAGATGATGGCGTTCTAAGGTCGCTAATAACTTCGGAACGAGAAGAGATACAATGTTCTGGTTTGAAGCAGCGTAACAGTCGTGTCACAATCTATAAGTACACACATAAAAAACAATCACTTTTGAAAGTCAGTTTCCGACTAACGCTACATGTGAGCTCTGCCTGATGGCGTTCTAAGGTCGCTAATAACTTCGGAACGAGAAGAGATACAATGTTCTGGTTGAAGCAGCGTAACAGTCGTGTCACAATCTATAAGTACACACATAAAAAACAATCACTTTTGAAAGTCAGTTTCCGACTAACGCTACATGTGAGCTCTGCCTGATGGCGTTCTAAGGTCGCTAATAACTTCGGAACGAGAAGAGATACAATGTTCTGGTTTGAAGCAGCGTAACAGTCGTGTCACAATCTATAAGTACACACATAAAAAACAATCACTTTTGAAAGTCAGTTTCCGACTAACGCTACATGTGAGCTCTGCCTGATGGCGTTCTAAGGTCGCTAATAACTTCGGAACGAGAAGAGATACAATGTTCTGGTTTGAAGCAGCGTAACAGTCGTGTCACAATCTATAAGTACACACATAAAAAACAATCACTTTTGAAAGTCAGTTTCCGACTAACGCTACATGTGAGCTCTGCCTGATGGCGTTCTAAGGTCGCTAATAACTTCGGAACGAGAAGAGATACAATGTTCTGGTTTGAAGCAGCGTAACAGTCGTGTCACAATCTATAAGTACACACATAAAAAACAATCACTTTTGAAAGTCAGTTTCCGACTAACGCTACATGTGAGCTCTGCCTGATGGCGTTCTAAGGTCGCTAATAACTTCGGAACGAGAAGAGATACAATGTTCTGGTTTGAAGCAGCGTAACAGTCGTGTCACAATCTATAAGTACACACATAAAAAACAATCACTTTTGAAAGTCAGTTTCCGACTAACGCTACATGTGAGCTCTGCCTGATGGCGTTCTAAGGTCGCTAATAACTTCGGAACGAGAAGAGATACAATGTTCTGGTTTGAAGCAGCGTAACAGTCGTGTCACAATCTATAAGTACACACATAAAAAACAATCACTTTTGAAAGTCAGTTTCCGACTAACGCTACATGTGAGCTCTGCCTGATGGCGTTCTAAGGTCGCTAATAACTTCGGAACGAGAAGAGATACAATGTTCTGGTTTGAAGCAGCGTAACAGTCGTGTCACAATCTATAAGTACACACATAAAAAACAATCACTTTTGAAAGTCAGTTTCCGACTAACGCTACATGTGAGCTCTGCCTGATGGCGTTCTAAGGTCGCTAATAACTTCGGAACGAGAAGAGATACAATGTTCTGGTTTGAAGCAGCGTAACAGTCGTGTCACAATCTATAAGTACACACATAAAAAACAATCACTTTTGAAAGTCAGTTTCCGACTAACGCTACATGTGAGCTCTGCCTGATGGCGTTCTAAGGTCGCTAATAACTTCGGAACGAGAAGAGATACAATGTTCTGGTTTGAAGCAGCGTAACAGTCGTGTCACAATCTATAAGTACACACATAAAAAACAATCACTTTTGAAAGTCAGTTTCCGACTAACGCTACATGTGAGCTCTGCCTGATGGCGTTCTAAGGTCGCTAATAACTTCGGAACGAGAAGAGATACAATGTTCTGGTTTGAAGCAGCGTAACAGTCGTGTCACAATCTATAAGTACACACATAAAAAACAATCACTTTTGAAAGTCAGTTTCCGACTAACGCTACATGTGAGCTCTGCCTGATGGCGTTCTAAGGTCGCTAATAACTTCGGAACGAGAAGAGATACAATGTTCTGGTTTGAAGCAGCGTAACAGTCGTGTCACAATCTATAAGTACACACATAAAAAACAATCACTTTTGAAAGTCAGTTTCCGACTAACGCTACATGTGAGCTCTGCCTGATGGCGTTCTAAGGTCGCTAATAACTTCGGAACGAGAAGAGATACAATGTTCTGGTTTGAAGCAGCGTAACAGTCGTGTCACAATCTATAAGTACACACATAAAAAACAATCACTTTTGAAAGTCAGTTTCCGACTAACGCTACATGTGAGCTCTGCCTGATGGCGTTCTAAGGTCGCTAATAACTTCGGAACGAGAAGAGATACAATGTTCTGGTTTGAAGCAGCGTAACAGTCGTGTCACAATCTATAAGTACACACATAAAAAACAATCACTTTTGAAAGTCAGTTTCCGACTAACGCTACATGTGAGCTCTGCCTGATGGCGTTCTAAGGTCGCTAATAACTTCGGAACGAGAAGAGATACAATGTTCTGGTTTGAAGCAGCGTAACAGTCGTGTCACAATCTATAAGTACACACATAAAAAACAATCACTTTTGAAAGTCAGTTTCCGACTAACGCTACATGTGAGCTCTGCCTGATGGCGTTCTAAGGTCGCTAATAACTTCGGAACGAGAAGAGATACAATGTTCTGGTTTGAAGCAGCGTAACAGTCGTGTCACAATCTATAAGTACACACATAAAAAACAATCACTTTTGAAAGTCAGTTTCCGACTAACGCTACATGTGAGCTCTGCCTGATGGCGTTCTAAGGTCGCTAATAACTTCGGAACGAGAAGAGATACAATGTTCTGGTTTGAAGCAGCGTAACAGTCGTGTCACAATCTATAAGTACACACATAAAAAACAATCACTTTTGAAAGTCAGTTTCCGACTAACGCTACATGTGAGCTCTGCCTGATGGCGTTCTAAGGTCGCTAATAACTTCGGAACGAGAAGAGATACAATGTTCTGGTTTGAAGCAGCGTAACAGTCGTGTCACAATCTATAAGTACACACATAAAAAACAATCACTTTTGAAAGTCAGTTTCCGACTAACGCTACATGTGAGCTCTGCCTGATGGCGTTCTAAGGTCGCTAATAACTTCGGAACGAGAAGAGATACAATGTTCTGGTTTGAAGCAGCGTAACAGTCGTGTCACAATCTATAAGTACACACATAAAAAACAATCACTTTTGAAAGTCAGTTTCCGACTAACGCTACATGTGAGCTCTGCCTGATGGCGTTCTAAGGTCGCTAATAACTTCGGAACGAGAAGAGATACAATGTTCTGGTTTGAAGCAGCGTAACAGTCGTGTCACAATCTATAAGTACACACATAAAAAACAATCACTTTTGAAAGTCAGTTTCCGACTAACGCTACATGTGAGCTCTGCCTGATGGCGTTCTAAGGTCGCTAATAACTTCGGAACGAGAAGAGATACAATGTTCTGGTTTGAAGCAGCGTAACAGTCGTGTCACAATCTATAAGTACACACATAAAAAACAATCACTTTTGAAAGTCAGTTTCCGACTAACGCTACATGTGAGCTCTGCCTGATGGCGTTCTAAGGTCGCTAATAACTTCGGAACGAGAAGAGATACAATGTTCTGGTTTGAAGCAGCGTAACAGTCGTGTCACAATCTATAAGTACACACATAAAAAACAATCACTTTTGAAAGTCAGTTTCCGACTAACGCTACATGTGAGCTCTGCCTGATGGCGTTCTAAGGTCGCTAATAACTTCGGAACGAGAAGAGATACAATGTTCTGGTTTGAAGCAGCGTAACAGTCGTGTCACAATCTATAAGTACACACATAAAAAACAATCACTTTTGAAAGTCAGTTTCCGAATAACGCAAGCTACATGTGAGCTCTGCCTGATGGCGCTCTTTTGAAAGTCAGTTTCCGACTAACGCTACATGTGAGCTCTGCCTGATGGCGTTCTAAGGTCGCTAATAACTTCGGAACGAGAAGAGATACAATGTTCTGGTTTGAAGCAGCGTAACAGTCGTGTCACAATCTATAAGTACACACATAAAAAACAATCACTTTTGAAAGTCAGTTTCCGACTAACGCTACATGTGAGCTCTGCCTGATGGCGTTCTAAGGTCGCTAATAACTTCGGAACGAGAAGAGATACAATGTTCTGGTTTGAAGCAGCGTAACAGTCGTGTCACAATCTATAAGTACACACATAAAAAACAATCACTTTTGAAAGTCAGTTTCCGACTAACGCTACATGTGAGCTCTGCCTGATGGCGTTCTAAGGTCGCTAATAACTTCGGAACGAGAAGAGATACAATGTTCTGGTTTGAAGCAGCGTAACAGTCGTGTCACAATCTATAAGTACACACATAAAAAACAATCACTTTTGAAAGTCAGTTTCCGACTAACGCTACATGTGAGCTCTGCCTGATGGCGTTCTAAGGTCGCTAATAACTTCGGAACGAGAAGAGATACAATGTTCTGGTTTGAAGCAGCGTAACAGTCGTGTCACAATCTATAAGTACACACATAAAAAACAATCACTTTTGAAAGTCAGTTTCCGACTAACGCTACATGTGAGCTCTGCCTGATGGCGTTCTAAGGTCGCTAATAACTTCGGAACGAGAAGAGATACAATGTTCTGGTTTGAAGCAGCGTAACAGTCGTGTCACAATCTATAAGTACACACATAAAAAACAATCACTTTTGAAAGTCAGTTTCCGACTAACGCTACATGTGAGCTCTGCCTGATGGCGTTCTAAGGTCGCTAATAACTTCGGAACGAGAAGAGATACAATGTTCTGGTTTGAAGCAGCGTAACAGTCGTGTCACAATCTATAAGTACACACCTAAAAAACAATCACTTTTGAAAGTCAGTTTCCGACTAACGCTACATGTGAGCTCTGCCTGATGGCGTTCTAAGGTCGCTAATAACTTCGGAACGAGAAGAGATACAATGTTCTGGTTTGAAGCAGCGTAACAGTCGTGTCACAATCTATAAGTACACACCTAAAAAACAATCACTTTTGAAAGTCAGTTTCCGACTAACGCTACATGTGAGCTCTGCCTGATGGCGTTCTAAGGTCGCTAATAACTTCGGAACGAGAAGAGATACAATGTTCTGGTTTGAAGCAGCGTAACAGTCGTGTCACAATCTATAAGTACACACATAAAAAACAATCACTTTTGAAAGTCAGTTTCCGACTAACGCTACATGTGAGCTCTGCCTGATGGCGTTCTAAGGTCGCTAATAACTTCGGAACGAGAAGAGATACAATGTTCTGGTTTGAAGCAGCGTAACAGTCGTGTCACAATCTATAAGTACACACATAAAAAACAATCACTTTTGAAAGTCAGTTTCCGACTAACGCTACATGTGAGCTCTGCCTGATGGCGTTCTAAGGTCGCTAATAACTTCGGAACGAGAAGAGATACAATGTTCTGGTTTGAAGCAGCGTAACAGTCGTGTCACAATCTATAAGTACACACCTAAAAAACAATCACTTTTGAAAGTCAGTTTCCGACTAACGCTACATGTGAGCTCTGCCTGATGGCGTTCTAAGGTCGCTAATAACTTCGGAACGAGAAGAGATACAATGTTCTGGTTTGAAGCAGCGTAACAGTCGTGTCACAATCTATAAGTACACACATAAAAAACAATCACTTTTGAAAGTCAGTTTCCGACTAACGCTACATGTGAGCTCTGCCTGATGGCGTTCTAAGGTCGCTAATAACTTCGGAACGAGAAGAGATACAATGTTCTGGTTTGAAGCAGCGTAACAGTCGTGTCACAATCTATAAGTACACACATAAAAAACAATCACTTTTGAAAGTCAGTTTCCGACTAACGCTACATGTGAGCTCTGCCTGATGGCGTTCTAAGGTCGCTAATAACTTCGGAACGAGAAGAGATACAATGTTCTGGTTTGAAGCAGCGTAACAGTCGTGTCACAATCTATAAGTACACACATAAAAAACAATCACTTTTGAAGTCAGTTTCCGACTAACGCTACATGTGAGCTCTGCCTGATGGCGTTCTAAGGTCGCTAATAACTTCGGAACGAGAGAGATACAATGTTCTGGTTTGAAGCAGCGTAACAGTCGTGTCACAATCTATAAGCACACACATAAAAAACAATCACTTTTGAAAGTCAGTTTCCGACTAACGCTACATGTGAGCTCTGCCTGATGGCGTTCTAAGGTCGCTAATAACTTCGGAACGAGAAGAGATACAATGTTCTGGTTTGAAGCAGCGTAACAGTCGTGTCACAATCTATAAGCACACACATAAAAAACAATCACTTTTGAAAGTCAGTTTCCGACTAACGCTACATGTGAGCGCTGCCTGATGGCGTTCTAAGGTCGCTAATAACTTCGGAACGAGAAGAGATACAATGTTCTGGTTTGAAGCAGCGTAACAGTCGTGTCACAATCTATAAGTACACACATAAAAAACAATCACTTTTGAAAGTCAGTTTCCGACTAACGCTACATGTGAGCTCTGCCTGATGGCGTTCTAAGGTCGCTAATAACTTCGGAACGAGAAGAGATACAATGTTCTGGTTTGAAGCAGCGTAACAGTCGTGTCACAATCTATAAGTACACACATAAAAAACAATCACTTTTGAAAGTCAGTTTCCGACTAACGCTACATGTGAGCTCTGCCTGATGGCGTTCTGAAGGTCGCTAATAACTTCGGAACGAGAAGAGATACAATGTTCTGGTTTGAAGCAGCGTAACAGTCGTGTCACAATCTATAAGTACACACATAAAAAACAATCACTTTTGAAAGTCAGTTTCCGACTAACGCTACATGTGAGCTCTGCCTGATGGCGTTCTAAGGTCGCTAATAACTTCGGAACGAGAAGAGATACAATGTTCTGGTTTGAAGCAGCGTAACAGTCGTGTCACAATCTGTAAGTACACACATAAAAAACAATCACTTTTGAAAGTCAGTTTCCGAATAACGCTACATGTGAGCGCTGCCTGATGGCGTTCTAAGGTCGCTAATAACTTCGGAACGAGAAGAGATACAATGTTCTGGTTTGAAGCAGCGTAACAGTCGTGTCACAATCTATAAGTACACACATAAAAAACAATCACTTTTGAAAGTCAGTTTCCGACTAACGCTACATGTGAGCTCTGCCTGATGGCGTTCTAAGGTCGCTAATAACTTCGGAACGAGAAGAGATACAATGTTCTGGTTTGAAGCAGCGTAACAGTCGTGTCACAATCTATAAGTACACACATAAGAGATACAATGTTCTGGTTTGAAGCAGCGTAACAGTCGTGTCACAATCTAGAAGTACACACATAAAAAACACTCACTTTTGAAAGTCAGTTTCCGACTAACGCTACATGTGAGCGCTGCCTGATGGCGTTCTAAGGTCGCTAATAACTTCGGAACGAGAAGAGATACAATGTTCTGGTTTGAAGCAGCGTAACAGTCGTGTCACAATCTATAAGTACACACATAAAAAACAATCACTTTTGAAAGTCAGTTTCCGACTAACGCTACATGTGAGCTCTGCCTGATGGCGTTCTAAGGTCGCTAATAACTTCGGAACGAGAAGAGATACAATGTTCTGGTTTGAAGCAGCGTAACAGTCGTGTCACAATCTATAAGTACACACATAAAAAACAATCACTTTTGAAAGTCAGTTTCCGACTAACGCTACATGTGAGCGCTGCCTGATGGCGTTCTAAGGTCGCTAATAACTTCGGAACGAGAAGAGATACAATGTTCTGGTTTGAAGCAGCGTAACAGTCGTGTCACAATCTATAAGTACACACATAAAAAACAATCACTTTTGAAAGTCAGTTTCCGACTAACGCTACATGTGAGCTCTGCCTGATGGCGTTCTAAGGTCGCTAATAACTTCGGAACGAGAAGAGATACAATGTTCTGGTTTGAAGCAGCGTAACAGTCGTGTCACAATCTATAAGTACACACATAAAAAACAATCACTTTTGAAAGTCAGTTTCCGACTAACGCTACATGTGAGCTCTGCCTGATGGCGTTCTAAGGTCGCTAATAACTTCGGAACGAGAAGAGATACAATGTTCTGGTTTGAAGCAGCGTAACAGTCGTGTCACAATCTATAAGTACACACATAAAAAACAATCACTTTTGAAAGTCAGTTTCCGACTAACGCTACATGTGAGCTCTGCCTGATGGCGTTCTAAGGTCGCTAATAACTTCGGAACGAGAAGAGATACAATGTTCTGGTTTGAAGCAGCGTAACAGTCGTGTCACAATCTATAAGTACACACATAAAAAACAATCACTTTTGAAAGTCAGTTTCCGACTAACGCTACATGTGAGCGCTGCCTGATGGCGTTCTAAGGTCGCTAATAACTTCGGAACGAGAAGAGATACAATGTTCTGGTTTGAAGCAGCGTAACAGTCGTGTCACAATCTATAAGTACACACATAAAAAACAATCACTTTTGAAAGTCAGTTTCCGACTAACGCTACATGTGAGCTCTGCCTGATGGCGTTCTAAGGTCGCTAATAACTTCGGAACGAGAAGAGATACAATGTTCTGGTTTGAAGCAGCGTAACAGTCGTGTCACAATCTATAAGTACACACATAAAAAACAATCACTTTTGAAAGTCAGTTTCCGACTAACGCTACATGTGAGCTCTGCCTGATGGCGTTCTAAGGTCGCTAATAACTTCGGAACGAGAAGAGATACAATGTTCTGGTTTGAAGCAGCGTAACAGTCGTGTCACAATCTATAAGTACACACATAAAAAACAATCACTTTTGAAAGTCAGTTTCCGACTAACGCTACATGTGAGCTCTGCCTGATGGCGTTCTAAGGTCGCTAATAACTTCGGAACGAGAAGAGATACAATGTTCTGGTTTGAAGCAGCGTAACAGTCGTGTCACAATCTATAAGTACACACATAAAAAACAATCACTTTTGAAAGTCAGTTTCCGACTAACGCTACATGTGAGCTCTGCCTGATGGCGTTCTAAGGTCGCTAATAACTTCGGAACGAGAAGAGATACAATGTTCTGGTTTGAAGCAGCGTAACAGTCGTGTCACAATCTATAAGTACACACATAAAAAACAATCACTTTTGAAAGTCAGTTTCCGACTAACGCTACATGTGAGCTCTGCCTGATGGCGTTCTAAGGTCGCTAATAACTTCGGAACGAGAAGAGATACAATGTTCTGGTTTGAAGCAGCGTAACAGTCGTGTCACAATCTATAAGTACACACATAAAAAACAATCACTTTTGAAAGTCAGTTTCCGACTAACGCTACATGTGAGCTCTGCCTGATGGCGTTCTAAGGTCGCTAATAACTTCGGAACGAGAAGAGATACAATGTTCTGGTTTGAAGCAGCGTAACAGTCGTGTCACAATCTATAAGTACACACATAAAAAACAATCACTTTTGAAAGTCAGTTTCCGACTAACGCTACATGTGAGCTCTGCCTGATGGCGTTCTAAGGTCGCTAATAACTTCGGAACGAGAAGAGATACAATGTTCTGGTTTGAAGCAGCGTAACAGTCGTGTCACAATCTATAAGTACACACATAAAAAACAATCACTTTTGAAAGTCAGTTTCCGACTAACGCTACATGTGAGCGCTGCCTGATGGCGTTCTAAGGTCGCTAATAACTTCGGAACGAGAAGAGATACAATGTTCTGGTTTGAAGCAGCGTAACAGTCGTGTCACAATCTATAAGTACACACATAAAAAACAATCACTTTTGAAAGTCAGTTTCCGACTAACGCTACATGTGAGCTCTGCCTGATGGCGTTCTAAGGTCGCTAATAACTTCGGAACGAGAAGAGATACAATGTTCTGGTTTGAAGCAGCGTAACAGTCGTGTCACAATCTATAAGTACACACATAAAAAACAATCACTTTTGAAAGTCAGTTTCCGACTAACGCTACATGTGAGCTCTGCCTGATGGCGTTCTAAGGTCGCTAATAACTTCGGAACGAGAAGAGATACAATGTTCTGGTTTGAAGCAGCGTAACAGTCGTGTCACAATCTATAAGTACACACATAAAAAACAATCACTTTTGAAAGTCAGTTTCCGACTAACGCTACATGTGAGCTCTGCCTGATGGCGTTCTAAGGTCGCTAATAACTTCGGAACGAGAAGAGATACAATGTTCTGGTTTGAAGCAGCGTAACAGTCGTGTCACAATCTATAAGTACACACATAAAAAACAATCACTTTTGAAAGTCAGTTTCCGACTAACGCTACATGTGAGCTCTGCCTGATGGCGTTCTAAGGTCGCTAATAACTTCGGAACGAGAAGAGATACAATGTTCTGGTTTGAAGCAGCGTAACAGTCGTGTCACAATCTATAAGTACACACATAAAAAACAATCACTTTTGAAAGTCAGTTTCCGACTAACGCTACATGTGAGCTCTGCCTGATGGCGTTCTAAGGTCGCTAATAACTTCGGAACGAGAAGAGATACAATGTTCTGGTTTGAAGCAGCGTAACAGTCGTGTCACAATCTATAAGTACACACATAAAAAACAATCACTTTTGAAAGTCAGTTTCCGACTAACGCTACATGTGAGCGCTGCCTGATGGCGTTCTAAGGTCGCTAATAACTTCGGAACGAGAAGAGATACAATGTTCTGGTTTGAAGCAGCGTAACAGTCGTGTCACAATCTATAAGTACACACATAAAAAACAATCACTTTTGAAAGTCAGTTTCCGACTAACGCTACATGTGAGCTCTGCCTGATGGCGTTCTAAGGTCGCTAATAACTTCGGAACGAGAAGAGATACAATGTTCTGGTTTGAAGCAGCGTAACAGTCGTGTCACAATCTATAAGTACACACATAAAAAACAATCACTTTTGAAAGTCAGTTTCCGACTAACGCTACATGTGAGCTCTGCCTGATGGCGTTCTAAGGTCGCTAATAACTTCGGAACGAGAAGAGATACAATGTTCTGGTTTGAAGCAGCGTAACAGTCGTGTCACAATCTATAAGTACACACATAAAAAACAATCACTTTTGAAAGTCAGTTTCCGACTAACGCTACATGTGAGCTCTGCCTGATGGCGTTCTAAGGTCGCTAATAACTTCGGAACGAGAAGAGATACAATGTTCTGGTTTGAAGCAGCGTAACAGTCGTGTCACAATCTATAAGTACACACATAAAAAACAATCACTTTTGAAAGTCAGTTTCCGACTAACGCTACATGTGAGCTCTGCCTGATGGCGTTCTAAGGTCGCTAATAACTTCGGAACGAGAAGAGATACAATGTTCTGGTTTGAAGCAGCGTAACAGTCGTGTCACAATCTATAAGTACACACATAAAAAACAATCACTTTTGAAAGTCAGTTTCCGACTAACGCTACATGTGAGCTCTGCCTGATGGCGTTCTAAGGTCGCTAATAACTTCGGAACGAGAAGAGATACAATGTTCTGGTTTGAAGCAGCGTAACAGTCGTGTCACAATCTATAAGTACACACATAAAAAACAATCACTTTTGAAAGTCAGTTTCCGACTAACGCTACATGTGAGCTCTGCCTGATGGCGTTCTAAGGTCGCTAATAACTTCGGAACGAGAAGAGATACAATGTTCTGGTTTGAAGCAGCGTAACAGTCGTGTCACAATCTATAAGTACACACATAAAAAACAATCACTTTTGAAAGTCAGTTTCCGACTAACGCTACATGTGAGCTCTGCCTGATGGCGTTCTAAGGTCGCTAATAACTTCGGAACGAGAAGAGATACAATGTTCTGGTTTGAAGCAGCGTAACAGTCGTGTCACAATCTATAAGTACACACATAAAAAACAATCACTTTTGAAAGTCAGTTTCCGACTAACGCTACATGTGAGCTCTGCCTGATGGCGTTCTAAGGTCGCTAATAACTTCGGAACGAGAAGAGATACAATGTTCTGGTTTGAAGCAGCGTAACAGTCGTGTCACAATCTATAAGTACACACATAAAAAACAATCACTTTTGAAAGTCAGTTTCCGACTAACGCTACATGTGAGCTCTGCCTGATGGCGTTCTAAGGTCGCTAATAACTTCGGAACGAGAAGAGATACAATGTTCTGGTTTGAAGCAGCCTAACAGTCGTGTCACAATCTATAAGTACACACATAAAAAACAATCACTTTTGAAAGTCAGTTTCCGACTAACGCTACATGTGAGCGCTGCCTGATGGCGTTCTAAGGTCGCTAATAACTTCGGAACGAGAAGAGATACAATGTTCTGGTTTGAAGCAGCGTAACAGTCGTGTCACAATCTATAAGTACACACATAAAAAACAATCACTTTTGAAAGTCAGTTTCCGACTAACGCTACATGTGAGCTCTGCCTGATGGCGTTCTAAGGTCGCTAATAACTTCGGAACGAGAAGAGATACAATGTTCTGGTTTGAAGCAGCGTAACAGTCGTGTCACAATCTATAAGTACACACATAAAAAACAATCACTTTTGAAAGTCAGTTTCCGACTAACGCTACATGTGAGCTCTGCCTGATGGCGTTCTAAGGTCGCTAATAACTTCGGAACGAGAAGAGATACAATGTTCTGGTTTGAAGCAGCGTAACAGTCGTGTCACAATCTATAAGTACACACATAAAAAACAATCACTTTTGAAAGTCAGTTTCCGACTAACGCTACATGTGAGCGCTGCCTGATGGCGTTCTAAGGTCGCTAATAACTTCGGAACGAGAAGAGATACAATGTTCTGGTTTGAAGCAGCGTAACAGTCGTGTCACAATCTATAAGTACACACATAAAAAACAATCACTTTTGAAAGTCAGTTTCCGACTAACGCTACATGTGAGCTCTGCCTGATGGCGTTCTAAGGTCGCTAATAACTTCGGAACGAGAAGAGATACAATGTTCTGGTTTGAAGCAGCGTAACAGTCGTGTCACAATCTATAAGTACACACATAAAAAACAATCACTTTTGAAAGTCAGTTTCCGACTAACGCTACATGTGAGCTCTGCCTGATGGCGTTCTAAGGTCGCTAATAACTTCGGAACGAGAAGAGATACAATGTTCTGGTTTGAAGCAGCGTAACAGTCGTGTCACAATCTATAAGTACACACATAAAAAACAATCACTTTTGAAAGTCAGTTTCCGACTAACGCTACATGTGAGCGCTGCCTGATGGCGTTCTAAGGTCGCTAATAACTTCGGAACGAGAAGAGATACAATGTTCTGGTTTGAAGCAGCGTAACAGTCGTGTCACAATCTATAAGTACACACATAAAAAACAATCACTTTTGAAAGTCAGTTTCCGACTAACGCTACATGTGAGCGCTGCCTGATGGCGTTCTAAGGTCGCTAATAACTTCGGAACGAGAAGAGATACAATGTTCTGGTTTGAAGCAGCGTAACAGTCGTGTCACAATCTATAAGTACACACATAAAAAACAATCACTTTTGAAAGTCAGTTTCCGACTAACGCTACATGTGAGCTCTGCCTGATGGCGTTCTAAGGTCGCTAATAACTTCGGAACGAGAAGAGATACAATGTTCTGGTTTGAAGCAGCGTAACAGTCGTGTCACAATCTATAAGTACACACATAAAAAACAATCACTTTTGAAAGTCAGTTTCCGACTAACGCTACATGTGAGCTCTGCCTGATGGCGTTCTAAGGTCGCTAATAACTTCGGAACGAGAAGAGATACAATGTTCTGGTTTGAAGCAGCGTAACAGTCGTGTCACAATCTATAAGTACACACATAAAAAACAATCACTTTTGAAAGTCAGTTTCCGACTAACGCTACATGTGAGCTCTGCCTGATGGCGTTCTAAGGTCGCTAATAACTTCGGAACGAGAAGAGATACAATGTTCTGGTTTGAAGCAGCGTAACAGTCGTGTCACAATCTATAAGTACACACATAAAAAACAATCACTTTTGAAAGTCAGTTTCCGACTAACGCTACATGTGAGCTCTGCCTGATGGCGTTCTAAGGTCGCTAATAACTTCGGAACGAGAAGAGATACAATGTTCTGGTTTGAAGCAGCGTAACAGTCGTGTCACAATCTATAAGTACACACATAAAAAACAATCACTTTTGAAAGTCAGTTTCCGACTAACGCTACATGTGAGCGCTGCCTGATGGCGTTCTAAGGTCGCTAATAACTTCGGAACGAGAAGAGATACAATGTTCTGGTTTGAAGCAGCGTAACAGTCGTGTCACAATCTATAAGTACACACATAAAAAACAATCACTTTTGAAAGTCAGTTTCCGACTAACGCTACATGTGAGCTCTGCCTGATGGCGTTCTAAGGTCGCTAATAACTTCGGAACGAGAAGAGATACAATGTTCTGGTTTGAAGCAGCGTAACAGTCGTGTCACAATCTATAAGTACACACATAAAAAACAATCACTTTTGAAAGTCAGTTTCCGACTAACGCTACATGTGAGCTCTGCCTGATGGCGTTCTAAGGTCGCTAATAACTTCGGAACGAGAAGAGATACAATGTTCTGGTTTGAAGCAGCGTAACAGTCGTGTCACAATCTATAAGTACACACATAAAAAACAATCACTTTTGAAAGTCAGTTTCCGACTAACGCTACATGTGAGCTCTGCCTGATGGCGTTCTAAGGTCGCTAATAACTTCGGAACGAGAAGAGATACAATGTTCTGGTTTGAAGCAGCGTAACAGTCGTGTCACAATCTATAAGTACACACATAAAAAACAATCACTTTTGAAAGTCAGTTTCCGACTAACGCTACATGTGAGCTCTGCCTGATGGCGTTCTAAGGTCGCTAATAACTTCGGAACGAGAAGAGATACAATGTTCTGGTTTGAAGCAGCGTAACAGTCGTGTCACAATCTATAAGCACACACATAAAAAACAATCACTTTTGAAAGTCAGTTTCCGACTAACGCTACATGTGAGCTCTGCCTGATGGCGTTCTAAGGTCGCTAATAACTTCGGAACGAGAAGAGATACAATGTTCTGGTTTGAAGCAGCGTAACAGTCGTGTCACAATCTATAAGTACACACATAAAAAACAATCACTTTTGAAAGTCAGTTTCCGACTAACGCTACATGTGAGCGCTGCCTGATGGCGTTCTAAGGTCGCTAATAACTTCGGAACGAGAAGAGATACAATGTTCTGGTTTGAAGCAGCGTAACAGTCGTGTCACAATCTATAAGTACACACATAAAAAACAATCACTTTTGAAAGTCAGTTTCCGACTAACGCTACATGTGAGCTCTGCCTGATGGCGTTCTAAGGTCGCTAATAACTTCGGAACGAGAAGAGATACAATGTTCTGGTTTGAAGCAGCGTAACAGTCGTGTCACAATCTATAAGTACACACATAAAAAACAATCACTTTTGAAAGTCAGTTTCCGACTAACGCTACATGTGAGCTCTGCCTGATGGCGTTCTAAGGTCGCTAATAACTTCGGAACGAGAAGAGATACAATGTTCTGGTTTGAAGCAGCGTAACAGTCGTGTCACAATCTATAAGTACACACATAAAAAACAATCACTTTTGAAAGTCAGTTTCCGACTAACGCTACATGTGAGCTCTGCCTGATGGCGTTCTAAGGTCGCTAATAACTTCGGAACGAGAAGAGATACAATGTTCTGGTTTGAAGCAGCGTAACAGTCGTGTCACAATCTATAAGTACACACATAAAAAACAATCACTTTTGAAAGTCAGTTTCCGACTAACGCTACATGTGAGCTCTGCCTGATGGCGTTCTAAGGTCGCTAATAACTTCGGAACGAGAAGAGATACAATGTTCTGGTTTGAAGCAGCGTAACAGTCGTGTCACAATCTATAAGTACACACATAAAAAACAATCACTTTTGAAAGTCAGTTTCCGACTAACGCTACATGTGAGCTCTGCCTGATGGCGTTCTAAGGTCGCTAATAACTTCGGAACGAGAAGAGATACAATGTTCTGGTTTGAAGCAGCGTAACAGTCGTGTCACAATCTATAAGTACACACATAAAAAACAATCACTTTTGAAAGTCAGTTTCCGACTAACGCTACATGTGAGCGCTGCCTGATGGCGTTCTAAGGTCGCTAATAACTTCGGAACGAGAAGAGATACAATGTTCTGGTTTGAAGCAGCGTAACAGTCGTGTCACAATCTATAAGTACACACATAAAAAACAATCACTTTTGAAAGTCAGTTTCCGACTAACGCTACATGTGAGCTCTGCCTGATGGCGTTCTAAGGTCGCTAATAACTTCGGAACGAGAAGAGATACAATGTTCTGGTTTGAAGCAGCGTAACAGTCGTGTCACAATCTATAAGTACACACATAAAAAACAATCACTTTTGAAAGTCAGTTTCCGACTAACGCTACATGTGAGCTCTGCCTGATGGCGTTCTAAGGTCGCTAATAACTTCGGAACGAGAAGAGATACAATGTTCTGGTTTGAAGCAGCGTAACAGTCGTGTCACAATCTATAAGTACACACATAAAAAACAATCACTTTTGAAAGTCAGTTTCCGACTAACGCTACATGTGAGCTCTGCCTGATGGCGTTCTAAGGTCGCTAATAACTTCGGAACGAGAAGAGATACAATGTTCTGGTTTGAAGCAGCGTAACAGTCGTGTCACAATCTATAAGTACACACATAAAAAACAATCACTTTTGAAAGTCAGTTTCCGACTAACGCTACATGTGAGCTCTGCCTGATGGCGTTCTAAGGTCGCTAATAACTTCGGAACGAGAAGAGATACAATGTTCTGGTTTGAAGCAGCGTAACAGTCGTGTCACAATCTATAAGTACACACATAAAAAACAATCACTTTTGAAAGTCAGTTTCCGACTAACGCTACATGTGAGCTCTGCCTGATGGCGTTCTAAGGTCGCTAATAACTTCGGAACGAGAAGAGATACAATGTTCTGGTTTGAAGCAGCGTAACAGTCGTGTCACAATCTATAAGTACACACATAAAAAACAATCACTTTTGAAAGTCAGTTTCCGACTAACGCTACATGTGAGCGCTGCCTGATGGCGTTCTAAGGTCGCTAATAACTTCGGAACGAGAAGAGATACAATGTTCTGGTTTGAAGCAGCGTAACAGTCGTGTCACAATCTATAAGTACACACATAAAAAACAATCACTTTTGAAAGTCAGTTTCCGACTAACGCTACATGTGAGCTCTGCCTGATGGCGTTCTAAGGTCGCTAATAACTTCGGAACGAGAAGAGATACAATGTTCTGGTTTGAAGCAGCGTAACAGTCGTGTCACAATCTATAAGTACACACATAAAAAACAATCACTTTTGAAAGTCAGTTTCCGACTAACGCTACATGTGAGCTCTGCCTGATGGCGTTCTAAGGTCGCTAATAACTTCGGAACGAGAAGAGATACAATGTTCTGGTTTGAAGCAGCGTAACAGTCGTGTCACAATCTATAAGTACACACATAAAAAACAATCACTTTTGAAAGTCAGTTTCCGACTAACGCTACATGTGAGCTCTGCCTGATGGCGTTCTAAGGTCGCTAATAACTTCGGAACGAGAAGAGATACAATGTTCTGGTTTGAAGCAGCGTAACAGTCGTGTCACAATCTATAAGTACACACATAAAAAACAATCACTTTTGAAAGTCAGTTTCCGACTAACGCTACATGTGAGCTCTGCCTGATGGCGTTCTAAGGTCGCTAATAACTTCGGAACGAGAAGAGATACAATGTTCTGGTTTGAAGCAGCGTAACAGTCGTGTCACAATCTATAAGTACACACATAAAAAACAATCACTTTTGAAAGTCAGTTTCCGACTAACGCTACATGTGAGCTCTGCCTGATGGCGTTCTAAGGTCGCTAATAACTTCGGAACGAGAAGAGATACAATGTTCTGGTTTGAAGCAGCGTAACAGTCGTGTCACAATCTATAAGTACACACATAAAAAACAATCACTTTTGAAAGTCAGTTTCCGACTAACGCTACATGTGAGCTCTGCCTGATGGCGTTCTAAGGTCGCTAATAACTTCGGAACGAGAAGAGATACAATGTTCTGGTTTGAAGCAGCGTAACAGTCGTGTCACAATCTATAAGCACACACC
>JAVIWB010001397.1:0-212349 GCA_031893035.1 Dermolepida albohirtum | reverse complement strand
CGAAACCTCCGAAAACGCAGCAGTCAGCTGGCAAAGTCCTGGCGTCAGTTTTTTGGGATACACATGGCGTGATTTTCATTGACTACCTCGAAAAAGGTAAATCGATCAACAGTGATTATTATATTGACTTACTGGTGCTTTCGAAGGAGGAAATTGCACAAAAACGACCGCACATGCAGAGAAAAAAAATCCTTTTTCACCAAGACAATGCACCCTGCCGCAAGTCGATGAAAACAATGGCAAAATTGAACGAATTGGGTTTTGATCTGCTGCCCCACCCCCCATATTCGCCAGATTTAGCCTCCAGTGACTACTGGCTCTTTGCTGATCTTAAAAAAATGCTCCAGGGAAAAAGATTTGGCTCAAATGAGGCGGTCATCGCTGAAACTGAAGCTTATTTTGAAGCGAAAGATAAATTTTTTTATAAACATGGTATTGAAAAATTGGAAAAGCGTTGGAACCATTGTATCACCCTAAAAGGTGATTATGTTGATGAATAAAAAAAAATTTTGCAAAAAAAATGTTGTTTTCATTGTTAGTCTCGCGACTTATTGATCCATGTGTTACTATTCTAACTTAAGGATACGATACCGACTAGTGAGAGGTAATATGAGTCTTGGACGATTGTAAATCAATACAAACGAACGAATATGGCGATATATGGCAAGCGATCTTAGTTTCCTATCTTCCTATTCGGCGGTTCTTCGAGGTCGGCCAGAGAGCCTCTTCTACGATGCTACTTCATTTTTTTGGGATCAATCCCTTCAACAACGAATAACTAGCCTAGCGATTTTACGAAATAAAATACCCGCCTCATGTAGTCCAATGATACGACGAACTTCAAAATCGTTTAGTCGGCGAAAGTTGGTTGTTTTCGAATTCATGGCATTTTAATATATTCATAACAATATTTTGTTATTAGACATATTCCAGCGAATGGTAGAATGTGTAGCGGTAACTCATTATTCAATTTTTTCTGTAAATATGGTAAGAATTTGTCAATGAAAATTCAAAATCATTTGTTATACTTGACACAGTCAATATTTGTACAAAATTTCGTTTAAAGAGATATATTTTTACTGAGTGATTCGGTTTTTTTGTCACATATTTATAATTTTCTGCCATTGATTCTATATCATTTTTCCCCGTATTCTTATGGGAGAAAAATAGAAAATAATAGTTTTTTGATTGATTCGACAAATACATGTACATTAAAAATATATTTTTTCCTGTCCCCAGAAGCAAAATATTTTCTCTGTAGTTTACCTTGTACGTCGTCTGGTATTTTCCGAAAAAGATACGTCTCTAGAAAATAAGTACAGCTGAAGTCGAATCATGTTGTTTTGCTTCGCATCCATGTAATAAAGTTTTCCGATATCCTCTCCTAATGATCCTATTCGTAAATACGTTCTTATATTCAAAGCTTTTCATAACAAATTCGCCTCAAGCAGTGCGTAAATTGTTCTTTTCTTTTTCGCTTCATCCAAGTTGAATTGGATTTCAGCTGACGACATATTGTTAGGATTCTGTACAGAAGATGTACTTGGAGTTCATGATTGTTCGTAATTCATTGTCGATATTTTCTGTTGAATAGACCACGATGTTGGCGTTTGTGCACATGTTTAATTAAAATAAATTGCTTTCTGTTTGGAATATGGTTTTTGAATGTGTATATTTTGGATAAGTTTACATTCAGGTCATTCTAAAATATATTTCAAAATCATCAACTTAGATTTAGTTAATGTACATACAATTCAGTAAGCCTGCCTTCTATTTATGTCTGGAAGTAATTATAAACTAAGTAAACATTTACAAGTTAAATCTGAAGATTGTTACTGTGTCTGTAACAAAGTAAAAAGAATTTGAAACGCTAACTAGCTAAATAATAATGAAATATTCTTTATTTCCAAAATCATCTTTAAAGAATTTTAGTAATCTAGCGTTAGGCTTTGCTCAAACTAATTTGGTTTTTGTAAATGTTGCGATGGCCAAAAACTAGTGCTCCAGCATATTTTATTCATATTAATCTTTATATCTGCTAACACTTACATACGTACAATCCACTAAGAAGTTTTTTACTAAGACGTTATATCAAATGATTGGTATTTTCGCGACATGCTACCAATTTGTTGAACGATTGGAACCAGTTGCACGGTATTTGCTTTGCTCAATATCAATATTTCCATTGTTTTCTGTCAAATACAGCATACTGACGTGTGTTGATATTAATTGTCATTAATTAGCATTGCCTACCTTTTCTTTCTCACCACTTGACTACAGAGAACTGTGATATTCGAGTCTACTAACATGTCAAAAATTGCATTATGGAAACATATTAAATGCAAGCTACGGCAGGTTTTTAATAGCATATAGTTATGTGTTTTTACGACGCGAAACTGAAAAATTCTAATTTTACCACTTTTTACATCGTCTATATGTTGCAATTAGAATTTTGTTAATAAATTTTATTATGGAAACTGTTTCCATAACAAAATTTATGGTATGTTACCAGACTCGAATATCACCGTTGTTTGTGGTGGAATGGTAAGATACCTGATAAACACGAGATTGTAAGGTTTTTTAAAATTTTCTATGGCATATGTACGATGTATTGGGTTGGCAACTAAGTACTTTCGGTTTTGTAGTATAAAGTAAAACACTTTTTTTTTAAACAAAGAATAGTTTTTAATCAATTATATACTTTCCATTTTGCTCAATGACCTTTTGCCATCTTTCTTTCAGCTGCATGATTCCGCGCTCATAAAATTTCTGGTCCTTATCAGCAAAAAACTGAACCAGGTGCGAGTGAAGGTCATCGTCATTTGTGAAAGTTTTACCATTCAAAGAATTCTGCAAACTTCGAAATAAATGGTAATCAGATGGTGCTAGATCAGGGCTGTATGGGGGATGTGGCATCACTTCCCAGCCAAGCTCCAATAGTTTCCTACGAGTTGCCAAAGATGTGTGAGGCCTTGCATTATCTTGGTGGAAAACTACACCTTTCCGATTTGACAATTCTGGCCGTTTTTCTTTGATTGCTTCATCCAGTTTTATTAATTGTTGACAGTAAACATCAGAATTGATCGTTTGGTTCCTTGGAAGCAGCTCAAAAAACACAACACCTATGTAATCCCACCAAACTGACAGCATGATCTTTTTTTGATGCAATTCAGCTTTCGATGTGGTTTGAGCTAGTTTATCGTGTTTGCTCCATGATCGTTTTCGAACTATGTTACTGTACAGGACCAATTTTTCATCACCAGTGATGATTCTTTTTAAGAAAGTGTCGGTTTCATTTCGTCTAAGGTGCATATCGCAAAAGTTGATTCTTTGTGTTAAATGAATTTCTTTCAATTCGTGAGGTACCCAAATATCTTAACTAGCCCAAGACATTTTAAATGTTTTTCAATTGTTGTGTGCGATACATGTAGCTTCTCCGCAACCTCTCGAACAGTTATATGACGATCTTCTTCAATTATGACTTTGATTTGGTCATCATCAACTTCAGTAGGCCGACCAGAACGTTGCTCATCTTTGAGGGAAAAATCTCCAGAACGGAATTTCTTATACCAATTCTGACACGTGCGCTCTGTTAAGCAAGTAGCACCATAAACTTCACATATCTTTTTGTGAGCCGTAGCAGCTTTCTTTCCTTTACGGAAATAAAATAGTAAAATATGTCGAAAATGTTCGTTTCTGCACTCCATTTAAAATTAATCCACAACTAATAGCTTTAATCAAAAATCACGCACTACTTGCTTCTGAAGTTACGTCAATGTGACTAGTATCACGCGACAAACGGTAAAGTACAGCACTAACATACGTTATACAAAAAATAAAGCAACGCTCTCTATCAGTAAAAACCGAAAGTACTTAGTTGCCAACCCAATAATAAGCCACATCGGGTTTTTTTTTCTGTTCCCAAGAAGAAATGCTTTGGCCGGAATGAAATTCTTGTCGAATGCTGAAATCATCCAAGCATCTGTAAATGGATATTTCGAAAGTTTAAGAGGTTCTTTTATTTTTTGAAGGGTTCATAGGCCTTGGATAGTATTGAAAGTAAAGATATGTGTAGAAAAATAAAACGAATTTTTCCAAAAAAGGCTGTTTTTGTCTGCCTCGTAAATACGTAATTAATAAAATAGTTCTTATAAGTGCATCAACTTTGCGAGAATCAATGAGGAGGAAAATAATGAACATCATGGTCAAACAATCTTAATAAACAGTAGACAAAACATTAATTTTTGTGTTACTTTAATTAATGTTTCAGAGAGATAAGAAACAAATTATACGAAAAAGGACACCCACATTGACGACTATTAAATTTCAAATTAAATAATCATTAAGTCATTTTGGTTTCAAATAAAAACTAATTAGAAACAAGAGTATATAACACGTTTTCCAACAGAATACCGAAATAATCGACTCATTCTTCTATTGCAACGTTCGCATTTATTCAGAACACATTTGACGACTAATTCAGAACAACCGATTCCTGAAGCAACTAATGTCGGTTGGGGTTTTGTCAATCGAATTTGAAATTCAACGCCTTCTATAGGCATTTCGTATTACAATCGAAGCTTTGCATCTATTAATCAAATTAAGAGTAAAAAGGAGACGGCATTCATCGAAGGGCAAAAGCAAATATAGTTGATTTGCTAATGGAATTAGTAGATCTGAACTTCTGTATTGTAAATTCTGAAGAATTTATTGCGAATTTAATTTAAACAAAAATACCGGCCCTTAATTTGGAATTTTTTGCTTGTTTTTAATATAAGCTCGTTCAGCGTATACTTTCTCAGGCTTCCAATTTCGGTATCGAATAATAGTTATGCCATCGTTATTTAAGATGTTTAGTAAACAAAAGAGCGCGTTCGTGTGCTTGGATCGATAAAATCGGATGTTTTAAAAATAATTAATTTCGTAAGGTTAAACCGCCCAGATTATTATGTAGATAGATATAAATAGGACCGAAAAAATTTCAAGAGAAATTCCTTAAAGGTTTGTGAAAAATTACATAGCTCTGTAATATTAATGGCATTCCATTAACAGTCACTTAAGATAAGCATCTAACATTTGTGGGTAATGCTTATCGGTTCTCTAATTTAAAATATCTGCGATTTTTCGAGAAAATTGGAACCTTATATTTTCACGTATCTTTTTTTATACGTTTTTATAGATGAAATAATCTTTTTTTGTTTCATTTTATATATATATATATATATATATATATATATATATATATATATATAAAGCGTAAAAAGATACATTAAAAATATTTTGGAGACATCATACTAAAAACTAGGTTCTAAAATTGTTTTAAAGTGATATTTAAAACTAATGGGTTGGCAACTAAGTACTTTCGGTTTTTACTGATAGAGAGCGTTGCTTTATTTTTTGTATAACGTATGCTAGTGCTGTACTTTACCGTTTGTCGCGTGATACTAGTCACATTGACGTAACTTCAGAAGCAAGTAGTGCGTGATTTTTATTAAAGCTATTAGTTGTGGGTTAATTTTAAATGGAGTGGAGAAACAAACATTTTAGACATATTTTACTATTTTATTTCCGTAAAGGAAAGAAAGCTGCTGCGGCTCACAAAAGATATGTGAAGTTTATGGTGCTAATTGCTTAACAGAGCGCACGTGTCAGAATTGGTATAAAAAATTCCGTTCTGGAGATTTTTCACTCAAAGATGAGCAACGTTCTGGTCGGCCTACTGAAGTTGATGATGACCAAATCAAAGTCATAATTGAAGAGGATCGTCATATAACTGTTCGAGAGGTTGCGGAGAGGCTACATGTATCGCACACAACAATTGAAAAACATTTAAAATGTCTTGGGCTAGTTAAGAAGCTTGATATTTGGGTACCTCACGAATTGAAAGAAATTCATTTAACACAAAGAATCAACTTTTGCGATATGCACCTTAGAAGAAATAAAACCGACCCTTTCTTAAAAAGAATCATCACTGGTGATGAAAAATTGGTCCTGTACAGTAACATAGTTCGAAAACGATCATGGAGCAAACACGATAAACCAGCTCAAACCACATCGAAAGCTGAATTGCATCCAAAAAAGATCATGCTGTCAGTTTGGTGGGATTACGAAGGTGTTGTGTTTTTTGAGCTACTCCCAAGGAAGCAAACTATCAATTCTGATGTTTACTGTCCACAATTAATAAAACTGGATGAAGCAATCAAAGAAACACGGCCAGAATTGTCAAATCGGAAAGATGTAGTTTTCCACCAACACATCTTTGGCAACTCGTGGGAAAGTATTGGAGCTTGGCTGACAAGTGATGCCACATCCCCCATACTGCACTGATCTAGCACCATCTGATTACCATTTATTTCGAAGTTTACAGAATTCTTTGAATGGTAAAACTTTCACAAATGACGATGACCTTCACTGGCACCTGGTTCACTTTTTTGTTGATAAGGACAGAAATTTTATGAGCGCGGAATCATGCAGCTGAAAGAAAGATGGCAAAAGGTCATTGAGCAAAATGGAAAATCTATAATTGATTAAAAACTATTCTTTGTTTAAAAAAAAGGTGTTTTATTTTATACTACAAAACCGAAAGTACTTTGTTGCCAACCCAATATATATATATATATATATATATATATATATATATATATATATCCTAAATAAAAGCGTAAAAAGATACGTAAAAATATTTTGGAAATATAATACTAAAAACTTAGTCCTAAAATTGTTTTAAAGTGATATTTAAAACTATTCATCCAAAATGAATATAACTAGATATGGAAAATCTCTACGATATTATATTGGACACTCCCTCTATTTTCTTAATTTATTATTTTTTAATTAGGTCCGTCTATAATTGCATTAATAACATCTCATTTAGAAAACCGTATTTCATATATTTCCTGTAATAGTTTTTTTTTAGTTTAAGTTGCGTAGTTGTTTGGGGTTCCACATGAATTACATTTGAGCTTCTTTTTTTCGTTCTTTTTATCAACGGAATATTGTCGTGTATTATCTATTATAGTCTATATATTGAGATCTATTCTAATTATAGCTTTAGTCATGTCTAAAATTCATTGAAATTTAGTTTTCGATTAAATAACAGATGTAAATCCTGTTTGGTCACTATGCAAAGAAACGTACTCACTCGCTTCCTTGGAATATTAATTATTGATAGAATTTTGACAGTTCCAAATTAAAGATATGGGTGTTGATGTCGACTGTCAACTTATTTTTAGCTCCCATATTTTGGCAACTTGTATATTTGCACGCAAATTTTTGGATTTTTTTTGCAAATTTTTAGCTTCAATTACATTGAAAAATTTAAATCTTTCTACCATTGGCAGTCTAGAATATGTTAGCTTTCTGTTGATTCTATTTTTTATTCTTGTTGCCTATTGGACACTTCTATAAATTTTTATTTTACATTGTTAAGGCGAGTCAAACTGAATTATTTTCTAAAGACTGAATATGCTCACTTGAACAGAAGAAGAAAAGTTTTGGATAATTTGTCGCATGGCAGAATTGTCTGCGAATTTTTCCTTTTACGAGTGGGTTTTGGCGTTTTCAACACCTCTGCTAAGCACGAACGTACATGATATTTTTCGTCACATTGAAAAATTTAAAATCTTAATCACCTTTTAGGGTGATACATTGTTTATAAAAAAATTTATCTTTCGCAGTCTTTGAGCCAAATCTTTTTCCCTGGAGCATTTTTTTAAGATTAGCTTTCTGTTGATTCTATTTTTTATTCTTGTTGCCTATTGGACACTTCTATAAATTTTTATTTTACATTGTTAAGGCGAGTCAAACTGAATTATTTTCTAAAGACTGAATATGCTCACTTGAACAGACTTGTTGCTGTTTTTGTTCCATCGAAAGCAATCGCGGCACCCACTTGGAAAAAACCTTTTTTTCAGATAGTAATACACTTCCATATGATATCTGTGTCATCTCAGCATAATTTGTCTTTCATTATAATTTTTGTCACTTCACTCACATTTTCCGGTGTAACGGCTTCCACAGGTCTACCCGATTCCGCGTCATTTGTGTCGGTACGACCACGTTTTTCGTTGCTTTTGATGGACGAGTGGGTTTTTTCAATCCATTGTTTTGCTTGCGTGGTGTTCAACACCTTAAAAAACTGTTTTATCAGCACGAAATTCGGTTTTTTCACATGATAACTTGTTTCTGTCAACACGTTTCAAGCAAAGGTTAGTACTCTAGAAAGACGTGGTTATGGTTTACAGCATCTATGGGTTAGTCATTATTGATCCATGTGTTATTTTACAGCAGATGGCATGTTCTAACACCGATATACAAGAGATTTCTTTGAGTTTAAGTTAAAACATTTATTCGTTTTGCATATAATGATGCCCTTTACGATGTGCATTGAAAACTTTTTTGCTTGTTATTTACATCGTATATGCAAATGCAAATATTTTTGAAAAAATTGTCTGTCCTGAGGCTAGACTCGAATTCACAACCTTCAGTACGCCAGATTGGTTACATAACCATTAGACTACAGACGATTGTGAGCTTCGATTCTATTAACACGCCATAAATTGCATTATGGGAACAAATATTTATTAGAAAATTTAAGATAGATTATTAATCGTATATAATTATGCATTTTTATGGTGTGAACATTTTACGATGTAGAATAGAACAATGTAAAAGCGTATATCTACATGCAATTAAATACCTTATTGCGGGCTTTAAAATTAATATCGGTTTCCATAATGCAATTTATGGTAGGTTAATAGATTCGAACATCACAATCCTCTGTGGTCTAATGCTTATGCTACCAGTCTGCTACATTGGAAGTCGTGAATTCGAATCTCATCTGAGATTCTTTTAAAAATTTCTAGCGTGGGATTACATTTGACGCTGGGTTGAGATTTGTAGAAAATATTACTAACATGGTATTGTCATTAATATGTGTAATTAATCTGAATTTCTTTTTATGAGACCTACAATTGTATTTTGAGAAATGACAAGAAATATAAATTATAAAATTTCTATACTTTCGTGTTGATGATCCTTATTCTTTTTTTTAGAAATTTTTTGTATTTTTGGGTTGATAATCGTTATTCTTCTTACGATTATCGCTATAAAAAAAACTAGTCCCTTAGTTAGGTTTTGAAATCAAAATCAATTTTTTAAAAAGACATTTATTTCTAACCAAGGTATACAATAGACTGACTGTATATTTCGTCTAATTTCAAAAGAAGAACACAATAAGTCTTATCTACTAGAATACATACATTATGTCATGCACTGTTCTTGGAATTATTGTTGCTTACGATGTGAAACATAACACCTTTGGGTCTTCTTTTCTTTTAGAGTGCAGCAGTGTGGTTGGTAGTACGTTTTTCTTACACAAAAATATTATGTAGCGAAATTTAGAGTTCATTTTTGTACTGCCTGAAGCTCCATTTTTCCTATTTTGATGACACAATAACTACCTAATTTACTTTCCACAGGCTAGAGTAAATGTTTGATTTAAGCTATCTATTATTATAATGTGTCATAATTAGAAAAGCTTGTTTCCCCTTTGTACCAGAGTTGTCATTTTTCAAATAAAATAACGAAAGCAGTGCTTAGAAACAAAGTAATAATAAGCATCTGCTTAAATGTTGTAATTTATAAATAGACTGGCATTGTTACACGTTGAAACTAGTCAATAGAAACATACGTATATATATATATATATATATATATATATATATATATATATATATATATATATATATATATATATATATGTATATATATATATACATACATACATACATACATACATACATACATACATACATACATACATATACATACACGCCGCTTTAATGTTACAATGCGCTATCTATAAGACGATGTTAGGCGACACTATTGGAGGGAGAAACCCGGCTCTCTGATCATGATTATACAAACTTTTCTAGTATGCGTTATACTTACTATACATCTTTGGCATCTACAGCTTCGAAGACAATTTTTTGTGAAAGTACTGGCATTGTTACACGTTGAAACTAGTCAATAGAAACATACGTATATATATATATATATATATATATATATATGTATGTATATATATACATACATACATACATACATACATACATACATACATACATACATACATACATACATACATACACATACACGCCGGTTTAATGTTACAATGCGCTATCTATAAGACGATGTTAGGCGACACTATTGGAGGGAGAAACTCGGCTCTCTGATCATGATTATACAAACTTTTCTAGTATGCGTTATACTTACTATACATCTTTGGCATCTACAGCTTCGAAGACAATTTTTTGTGAAAGTACTGTATATTATAAGTATTTGTTTCATCTTACCCTTTTATTTAACTATTTTTTTCAATTTGAATTCGTAAAATTGGCAATTACACTTTGTGTTGAATTTTAAATGTCGAATTACGTACAGTGGTTTTGTCCTGATTTTAGAAAGAGTTAATATAGAGATTTAAAAAAAATATAAGTTAAAATCATACCTTTTAAGTGATAAATGTCAGGGCATACTTTCAAATCTTGTGAATTCATATGAAATTTTGTTAAATATTTGTTGTGCTGGTAGTGTTCTAAAATACAAGTTTGGAATGTTTGGATTGTGTGGCGGTAAACTAACGTTCGTTACGCACAGACAAAGAGCTTCCGTGCAATTTATCATGTGTGTTATGCTTAAAACATTTGCTCGGTTTTTGTAACAAGTGGTGTTTCCAGTGCATCGCTTTGTATCTTAAATACAATCGTATTATACAAGTGGTTAAATAGAGTCAGATGTGTCGTTTCGGCACGTTAGCATGGATTCCCTAGAGCGCCTCATGAGCGCTGCCAAGCCACTGCCACCTGCTTTGGCTGGCGGCAATTCCTTGCCCAGACGAGCTCTAGTACATGCCAGTATCGCGACTACGGCTGCTGTTGGACGCAGAGGCAGACACTTAACTGGCACGTTCTGTCTAACAGGGGACACTATGGAAGGCATTATTCAATGTCTAGTTTTCCTGAAAGCATTCTCGGTAAGATGATGTTAACTATGTTAAGGTAAAGCTTTGCTTTAGAAATTCCTTAGTCTTCCCTTACGTTTAACGCATGTCAGGTAATTTCAGAAGAATATTATACGCTTAAGTAGAACCTTAGGACATGAAATTATACTATGTGACGAAAGAAAAGAATTACCCAGTAAGGATAAATATAAAGTTTGGACAAATGCTTACGGCATTGAGAATAATAAATGATAAAAATAGTAAGTAATCGATTTGTGTCGTTTTTTGTCAAATTATAGAGAAAAAAATCGTTTTTAATTTCTTTATTTTAGATCAGTTTAGTTAGTTTGATTATTTCATTGTAACAGTCTATACAAGTGAGTATAATAAAAAGTAACGTTCCGCAAGCAACTAAATTATCGCCACTTAAGCAATTTTGAAAAGTATCGTGTCGTTGGATTAGATGAGGTGGGTATTGTACTTCGTAAAATCGTTAGACAGATGCAAAGAAATGCTGCTACAATTCGTTGTTGGAGAGTTTGGTCTCAAACATTGCAAAAGAGGATTTGCACAACCTAGAAGAAATACCATACGAGAAAATACTAGACAAAGATTGCTTGCTCTTAGGAATCGGTATAGAGCGAATTTTTCAAAGAAAATTTAGTTATTTATTATTCCCAACGTTTCTTCAAAATTTGGTTTAAAAATATATATTTTCATTCTTTTCGTCACATAGTATGTTTGACACCGTTAATTTCTTGCATTATTTTATGAATTGACTGGCTTTAATTTGTGCCATATCGATTAGATACATGTGTATACATGTGTATTGTAGTAATTAATGATGTATCGGTAAATATCGGTGTTTTAAACCAATCTGTTGACACTATCGATACGTTTGTTATTCTTCATTTGTTATACATTCACTTACATAAATATTTTCCCCATTGTTTGCCGGTACGTTTACCAAAAGCAATGCAAGCAAGGCTGTGTGTGTATACATTGTCCGAAATAATAGCGAACATTAGCGGACGTCGTAAATATTGATATCCTTGCGGAACCTCTATGTAAACAACTGTGCGAACTTCCATTTTCCATTCGTCTCCATCAAAAGAACATTGTGTAGAGATGATTTCCTCCTTCTAAAAGTCGTCGGTATACCAGTCACGTTTTTTGCGACACATGGCCCAAAATATATAGTTTGCTACTTTTCTACTGTATTGATTTACTTCGACTACTAACTTCGAGCCATCGGAAGATAACACACTTCCACAAGCAATGAATATTCATTGTTTTTGCTCTTTCGCGTGATAACCTCTATTATACTTTAATAGTGACAAATACATGACTTAGTTCTACAGACCCTTGGGCTATATTGATTGGACAACTTAGGATGACGTTATTTTAATTAGAAAATTATGCAAATTTGTATTATAATGTTTACTAAGCTGGAAAATGCTTATAATTCTTGTAAAATTGGATACGCCATTAAGTCGGATGAAAATTTGCATATCACATAGTAGTTGTTCTTAGTTAATTATATTAAATGATATGCAAGATTTAATAAATGCGGAATTGCTCATTTTATCAAACAGCTATATATAAGCAATTAGAAGAAGATGATGAAGAATGAATCAGCATTCCTTCTTCCGAAAGGTGGAAGGTATGTACGTAAATAAGGCGACAGACGTAATAATACAATATATGTATGATTGAAACTGTTTGTTAGACGTATTGGGAAAACTACTTTATTATTCTGAAAATTTGAGAGTAAGAATAAAGACTCTATTATTCTATTTAAAATATTTACCTAATGGCTTCACTTTCCGTTGAATCGGAAGTCCCTACTAAGGATTTTATTTTAAATGCAAGGATGCTTGTTCTGGCATATTTGAATTCTACAATATTTTCTAGACTTTCTTAAGCATCATCGTCATTATTATTTACTGTAGCTATTTTGGCGCCGGAAATGATGGTATTGGCAACGTAAGTAGAAGACCTCAAGTTTTATTCTGATGCTTTTACTTTTGATATATCGTATATAACATGTTCATAAAGTAATTTCTACTAGGTGCAATATTAAAGCTCCAAAATTTTTTTCTGTTTTCTGTTCGTACTCGAATAGAAAATTAACTTCTACGTTAGCACGCAATAACTCTCCCTATATATATCAATAAAATGTTATTGTCTGTACTAAAATTGCTAATAGAACGAAGTTGTTTCATTTTCATATTACTTAAAAAAATAGTCACTGATAAGTTTGGTCGCAGGTACCCTTTTGAAGATCATATCGATAATTGACCAAACCGGTAATTCACTAAGTTTCACGTTGATGCTGTCGACACTTTCTCCGGGATTAAACTCGGTTCATCATTTAACCCTTTTCCGCGAACCCTTGGCCAACATCTCATTTACAGAAAATTAATGGCATGCTCAAGGATCCATTAAATAATTGGAAATAGACTACAGGTGTAATCCAGTGGAAAATAAACTAATCTTCTAAAGATGGTTCCTTGAATTTCCTTTATGGTATGCCTACACAAATTAAGAATTAAATATGTATGAATGTACAGGCCGCATTCATTAAAATGTAAAGTGGTAGTTCATTGGTGCGTAAGAAAGACGTGCACGTATCTTTGTATTGTAACTCGAGGGTTTTATTTAAGGTTTTCTTTGTTTTTAAAAGACCAGTGAACAAAGAAAGCATTACATATTCGGTTTCATGTGGCATGTACGTATACAGAAAAAAAAAAACATGAAAACTCTGTCTCTGACAGTTATATTTCCTCCGTGTACGTAGAACATATTTATGACAACGTGAATGTGGAATTAGGTCACTATCGCTCAATAGCGTATACTGATTCCCGATGTTTTTGTACTAATATTAAATCACCTGCTTCGGTTCGAATTTTTAAAATATACGTTGCAATATTTTTAAATTTGAATTATTATTCTGCCCGTTGTATTCTGTTTAATATTATTTCGCGAATGATTTACCGGAAAGTTTGATTATGTAAATAAATATAAATATAAATCAACGAATACAACAGAAAAATGAAATTTATTATTTTCTACTTGCTACAAGCTACAAGTTACGTTACACTACTGCTCAATCTTTCGAGATTATGAATCTTTTTAAAGAAAAATAAACTTTTTGCTCGTCAAATTTATTGTACATTACCTGCACTTTTTGATCAAAATAATTGGCAAACCGAAGTCAGATTTTATCACATTATTTTAAGAAGTGTCACTGGTTTTGTTATAAGTAGCTCGATTACCACGATTGGCCGTCATTCTCGAGAAAATGAAGATATAACAGTTTTGCTATCTCATTTTTCAAAGAAATCAAACGCAAACCATAGCCTGGCAGATTTAGCCCAAAAATTTGGGCTTTTATCTATTCAGAATCCAATTGACTCACGAATTTAGGTGAATAAATTGTTAAGAATGTTTATATTTCTTCTTTAGATCCTTGGAACAACTACAGACTGATTCCAGTCTCAGTAAAAAATAAATACAGGCGATTTAACGCACCTGGTGCATAAGCAAGCAAAATCGGTGTATTTGGCGTGAAACTAATTTAATGGAAAACTAAGTGTGTCGTTGAACGTACTTAATTAATTTCGTCTGGTATATATGGTATGCATATCCATTATACTTCATAGATTAATAAAATAATACCTCCTCCACCATCAATGAAGAAAGGTGTCAAACGATAAGATGAGATTACATTTGACTTGCCTTACTTAGTGTAAACCTTAACAAAGCGTTTTTATACCAAGATGCTACTATGCAGGCTGCACGCTAAATACTGAATTTACGAGTGTATTCTCAGGTTCGATAATTTAACGAAAAGAGACATCGGTTAGTTACCAGGTTCGTGTGTTTGAACACTATTGGAATGATCCTTATGAAACTATGTTAAATCTTGAATTTAGGCCAATGAACCACAATGACAGAACCTTTACGACAATATTATTGATGTTATTGAAATTAAAACATATTTATGCTAAGATGTAATTCGAAACTGCATCTTTGGCTTATAGGCAGCGAAAAGATGGGCGATCATTTAGTCAATATTATGTGTCGAATACATGTATGTATTTAATATACATTTAAGAAGATACCTCAAATGCATACGATTTGTTTTATTCAAATTGTTGCTTTTGGAAAGGTTTTTATTTTATGCAACAATAAAGGTTGTCTTTGAAATGCATTTATTTAGTATTTTTTAATTCCTTTCAGACTCCCATGAGCGGTAGTTTCTATTTAAGTAATGAACAATTATTACGAGCGAAACGTATTGTTTTTATTTTATTAATAATATTTAAAAAAATTCAGTCTCGTTAGCCCTTATATGTATGTAAACCATTTAAGCATTGTTTCCATCCTTTTAAAAGGAATCTAATTAAAGAATGATGAGGTCCCGGGCTATTCTTTATTTTTGCCTTATTCTTGTTAATCCTTCGCCTGTCTTGTATGAAATCTTTACAGAATGAAAGAGCCCTGCGGATTACTCGAAAAAGAAAGGATAGGAAAAAATCTATCTTTCCTCGATGGTTTCTTTTTCCCCCCCTGTATTTTAATTACGGTTAAGTTTGCAGAATGATGATAAAATAAGAAGCATTATTTTTAGGATAAAATAAAATCCCACCCGACTTAAATCCAGTTTAATTAAAACCAATGGCGTTAGATAATCTGTCCGGGCTTCTGGCGCAAAAATAATTAGAAAAAGAACTTCAATCTTCGTCATTTCCTCGTTGCGGCGAGTAATCGTTTAGAAAGGATACAACAAAAATAATCTAATGTAGAGTTTTAATATACATTGCCCAAAATAATTGAGAATAAAAAGTACCTACTACCAGCTAATATAATACCTATAAATGTTTCTGTAAACTAGTTTTAACTTTTTTAAGTACGAAAATTAATAAACAACAAACCTGTTTTAACATATGTATATGCGTTAAATCGTCAAGTGTATAAAAGCGCACTTCGACACGCTCAATGGAAGCACATCATGGACTGTTAGTGATAGAGGTTTGGAGGGTCATAGGTCAATTAGAAAGTAGAAGTACACAGCAAAGAATTTGGAGTGAGTCAAGGCGTAATTTTTAAATTTCGAAATCGCTTTTCGGAAACAACAGGTGTCCAACCAAGGCAGGAGCAAAGTCGGAAGATATTAACAACACCAAGGGCCGTAGTGAGTCTGCTGCTGAAATTGGAAGGCTACTGTCAACAGATATAATAAGAAATTATTTTTGGATGTCAGGTTTATGTGCTCGAAGACAGTTGGTTTCCATTTCTCTTATTGCAGAGCATAAAAGAGTTCGTAAAATGTGGTCACATGAGCATATCTATTATATGAGTATATCTATTATTAAGTGACTAATCCAGATTTATGAAAATGGAGGCCTTACTCCCTAGAGATATTTGGATACGATTATGGAAAAAAATTGTTCTTTTACATGGAAGAATTAATTTTTGTGAGTCCCCACTAAGTAAATATCGTAAACAACTGATTTGATGAAGTTGTTATAGAATTTACTAACAAATTATTCCTCCAGATGGTAATCTGTTAGAACACGCTTGGAATGTTCTGTCATAACATGTTGCTTTACGAAATATGCCACTCAGAACGTTTTCGTATTACGAATTGTTCTCAGAGAGGAATGGGTCATGATTCCGTTCGACTTGCTAATCCGATATATGCCATTAAGATGCCCAACGTTTTCAGATATTCGTGGAAATCAAATGCATTATTTATTTATATTTTTTTTTGTAAGAATTGTAACCTTAAGCTTATGTACAATTGAAGATTTTTGTACTTTTCCTATAATGTTTCAACAAGATCATATTAAAACTTGTCCAAACACGTTAAAATACTATAACTTGTTTTCGTTAATTGCGTTGGTAAGAAAACGAAAACATGCACTGCATTTTCTAGTTTATTTATTATTCAATAACAAATGTTCAATTTTAACCAGGATTGTTACCAGTGAATTCTCATTTGGAGAATTCATTGGTAAATGTAAAACAAAAATTGAATCATTTGCAAATTGCTTTTGTATCGCTGCAATGACATAAGAAGGAAGGGAATGAGTTTTTAGACTTAATTCTTACTACTGATTGAATTGGAGTAAATTGGTTCATAAATCATCATGGATAAAGATGTGACAGTATTTTTCTATGATTCTTAAGGATTTTTAGTTGATTTCGTTAATGATGAATATTACTCGGCATAAGTGGGCTATTAGGAATAAGCGAAATGGAAGACAAAATTTTCTATGCCTTCTTCACAACATTGCTCCATTGCTCGTTCTGCAAAGTGTTTGAAATCATGAAAAAACTCCAGCTGCTACAATCTTGTTCCTCCTGATTGTTATCGGTCTAACTCATTAAAAAAATATTTACACTTAATGAGATTTAACTCAAAAGATGAATTTATAGGAGCTGTTCAAAAGTGGACATGCAACTAATCCAAAGATTCCTTCGAGTCATGCATCAGAAAGTCTCCTAATGTATCATTACTCAGTGAGACTTTCTTTGTTTTAATTTCACAATAACGTTTTTATTAATAAATTTTTGATTAATTTTAATACTTGGGAAATGCGAATCAAATTGAAGAGAACAATAATAATATGATCATTAAATTTATTTTCTTCTTTTGCATTTACCTACTACCACGAAAGTAAATGACGAGACCCTATAATACCGTTAAAGGTATCTAGGGCATGTTTATAAGCTGCTTTCAAAATAACAATTATATTCCGGTATACTCGAACAGGAGAAATTGATTTATTTACGTCAGGAAAAACTTGATTGTACCATAACAAGGCGTCCTTTTAAATTTAGAAGGGAGAGCGTCTCATTATGCAAAAAGTTTCCCTAAATAGATTTTTCAAATGTCCGCTGCGTTTTAAAGCTAAACAACTAAATAAATTATAAGGGGATTTTATAAATGAACCCTTAAAAGTTTTGAGCGAGCGACAGGGAAATTTAATATCAGAACTTTGAGAGCATCAACAGGATCATCGGAGAAGAGATACGAAAACAGATTTGTTACAGTTAAATGATTTAAAAAGTGAATATATGTGATACGTGGTCCATTTAATAATTCTAATTTTTGTCGTACGAGGGTCGGTTCAATTCAAATTTAATTCAGAATTTTGTTCTAATAGCCTTATTGAGATTTATGTAAAGAAGTGTTCAGTACACTCTTCAAAATGGGGCGGGGCAACGAAATTCGGTATGTAAGTAGTAGTAAAGATAGCGAACCAGTATTGTTAGGTGGGGATATACAGTAGTAGCAGGAATATCCTCATGGAGTGGCTACTATTGCAGCAACGCGATATCGCACGGAGTGTGGTAGGATGACATATGTACATACAGAGCTCTTCAACATTAGTTGAGAGAGCCACGGATATTGCTGAAGCGTCCACCGATCATGTTCTAGACACATTTGATTAAGATCTATAGAACGAGCAAGCAGGAAAGTATCCGAATGTGGTGGTGTCCTATAAAGGTCCTTACCACACGTAGTACGTGTGGTTGTGCGTTCTCGTTCCGGTATAGTAGACATACGCACTCCCGAACGTAAAAGAGTACTACTTGACGTAGAACTTTGTTTATTCAAAACCGACTCTTCATTGTCTGATGTAGTGCAATATCATGATGCCTCGCTGTTATTGGCAATAGCATGGTTGGAAACCATTGAAACTGCATTTACAACTCTCACAATTACCACTACCTTTCCATTCTCATGACCACAGATGCGTGCGACTTGCTGCTCCTTTTGTTCTCTCGTAACGATATGGGAATGTGCAACTCTCGATATTATCTACGCAAATCTATGTTACATCAAATGCAGCGCTTCTATGTTCATGCGTTACAAATGTGTAGCATGCACCGGATACTTATGCACAACAATGTAGTCTTTATTAGTTAGAAAATATTGGCGGCTCGTTACGTCAATTTTGTAAAAATTTCTTTCCCTTCTCTACTCTTTTGCTGAATGGTCCACAAAACTATCTCTGAAACTCTATGCTACGTGCTTTGACCAGTAATGGTTCATATTGTATCAAAAAATTTAATATTAACTCGAACAAAATAGGTATTTATGTATCTCTCATTATATATTAATTGAATTACTAGCATTACTAATTTCTCATATTGTATAATATTGCGCAGAAAGTAAAAATGAAGAAACTAACTGTTGGCTACAGAAATATGGAAGTAAAAAAAATCGTTGAAAATACCTTCGTCGATGACGTGGCATGCTATGCTGGAAACGAAGACGATCGTCAGAAAAATATGGACTTGCGGAATACGGTACTTAAGACAGGACCCTCAAGAAAAATACAAATAAGTCAAAAGTAACGGTGATAGGAAAAGAAACTAGAAACCTATCAATACGCATAGATGAACAGTCTGTGCAACAAGTAAATACATTTCAAAATTAGGGAATCAAGATGTAGGGATGGTGGAAACGAAGTGGATATAAAAAAACAGAAAATGCCTTAAAACTGTATTATGCACTAAGCAGCACGTTTGTACATAAAAAAGGAATATCCAGAAAGAAAAAGCTGATCGTATATAAAACTATCTCTTACCTATACTGACACACGGGACTTAAAGCTGGGTTTTAACAAAGCTACAAAAAAAAGACTATAAGCAATGAAAATGAAAATTTGCGGTTGGTAATGGGGGTCAACCAAAAGGAACAGAATCCCAAAATGAGGTTATCCAAGCAAAACTATGAGAGGAAGCCTTAGAACATATAATAGAAAGAAGCCAATTAAGATAGTTTGGACACTTAATACGAATGCCAGGCAAACAGTTGGCAAAAATTATATGCTAAGCACATCCTATACGAAGATGTACTAAAGGAAGACTAAAGAAAACTTGGGAGAATGCTGTTGCGGGCACTCTGAAACAAAGTGGATTAAGTTGGCAAGAAGCGAAGATGAAGGCGAGAAACAAACGAGAATACGTAATACGTAAAAATGAATGACATGTAAATTAAATGAAATGTATTACCTTAACACCTTACGGTATTAATAAGTTTCTTGATTGTATTGGGTTGGCAACTAAGTACTTTCGGTTTTTACTGATAGAGAGCGTTGCTTTATTTTTTGTATAACGTATGTTAGTGCTGTACTTTACCGTTTGTCGCGTGATACTAGTCACATTGACGTAACTTCAGAAGCAAGTAGTGTGTGATTTTTATTAAAGCTATTAGTTGTGGGTTAATTTTAAATGGAGTGTAGAAACGAACATTTTCGACATATTTTACTATTTTATTTCCGTAAAGGAAAGAAAGCTGCTGCGGCTCACGAAAAGATATGTGAAGTTTATGGTGCTAATTGCTTAACAGAGCGCACGTGTCAGAATTGGTATAAAAAATTCCGTTCTGGAGATTTTTTCCCTCAAAGATGAGCAACGTTCTGGTCGGCCTACTGAAGTTGATGATGACCAAATCAAAGTCATAATTGAAGAGGATCGTCATATAACTGTTCGAGAGGTTGCGGAGAGGCTACATGTGTCGCACACAACAATTGAAAAAAATTTAAAATGTCTTGGGCTAGTTAAGAAGCTTGATATTTGGGTACCTCACGAATTGAAAGAAATTCATTTAACACAGAGAATCAACTTTTGCGATATGCACCTTAGACGAAATGAAGCCGACCCTTTCTTAAAAAGAATCATCACTGGTGATGAAAAATGGGTCCTGTACAATAACATAGTCCGAAGACGATCGTGGAGCAAACACGATAAACCAGCTCAAACCACATAGAAAACTGAATTGCATCAAAAAAAGATCATGCTGTCAATTCTGATGTTTACTGTCAACAATTAATAAAACTGGATGAAGCAATCAAAGAAAAACGGCTAGAATTGTCAAATCGGAAAGGTGTAGTTTTCCACCAAGATAATGCAAGGCTTCACACATCTTTGGCAACTCGTGGGAAAGTATTGGAGCTTGGCTGACAAGTGATGCCACATCCCCCATACAGCCCTGATCTAGCACCCTCTGATTACCATTTATTTCGAAGTTTGCAGAATTCTTTGAATGGTAAAACTTTCACAAATGACGATGACTTTCACTCGCACCTGGTTCAGTGTTTTGCTGATAAGGACCAGAAATTTTATGAGCGCGGAATCATGCAGCTGAAAAAAAGATGGCAAAAGGTCATTGAGCAAAATGGGAAATATATAATTGATTAAAAATTATTGTTTGTTTAAAAAAAAGTGTTTTATTTTATAGTACAAAACCGAAAGTACTTAGTTGCCAACCCAATATATAAATAATATTGCGTAATGTTTCCGTACAAAAGTTCAAAAGGAGTTCAAAATTCTCGAAAATGACTTAGAGTGACTGTTATAATAGCCAAATGTTCAAATATTTAATTTCTATACATTTTTATAACTATTTTTTTCTAAGATAATTCTCGCGGCATATTGGCTTATTAATGTTTTGCCTTTTTTTTTACTTTTACAAGTTCTTTTGCCATTCTACTATTTTTGATGAAGGAGATCAAAAATTTATGTCGACAGAAAAGTTTAATATCATCAATCTCTATCATCCATGGAAATTTCAAGCAAAATCCTGTTGATGGATTAGGTCTTGTTCAGTTAACTGTGTGTGGTATTTCAATATAGCATTTTTACAGCACTTACGTAGTAATATACGTACACACATATATATTCAACGTAATATAGTGTATATTTAATTATATTCACGTTGTACATAGACAAATTTCTTGTGCAAGCTTTCGCCTTATTTCTTTTAGTTTCCAAAGTTTTTACGATATAATACGGACCTCCTGATAATTCACTGCATTATTATAATTAGTAATTGTTAAAGTTAAATGCCATTACCTGTTGTAAACATTTTTTATATCATTCTGCATGGAAGACGAATATGTTAATGCATAAAATTTCCGTTTAGAAGTGTGAAAGTGCATTTTATTGGTTATTGTCGCAAGTTTAATATTTAATTGAAATGAAATTCCTAAATGCACCGAATATCATTCGTATAATTGAGTGTATCAAAAGATTTCTTCCGCTTTCAACGGGGACTTTATAGCAGCGATACTCCGAAGATGCAATTTCATTGAGGAGTATTAACAGCAGGAAGTGATGCTATCATACGAGAGTCGAAGCGACTAATCAAAATTAAATTTGTTCCGAGGCAAAAGTTTCATCGATCGTGCACCCCCTCGTTTGTTCTTCCGAAACTTCCTTTTTCTCTTACTTCCTGTTTGGTGTCTCGTTTTCGTCTTTCGTCGCCGCCGTCGCCGACGCCAGCGTCATCACTTAACCGGCAACCGTGTTGATTAAACGAATTAGGGCGGATTTAAACACTTGTCTTCTTAAATCTTGTGAAATATGTTCATACCGTGTCTTCGAGCCAGGCCGCTGCGAAAGTATTCAGACTGACGAGAGGAATGCTAAAACTGCGTAATTAAATTTTGGAACATTAGAGGGAGCCCAACGAATGCGGGAACTCAAACTGAATTTTTTCGCTAAGATAATATTACGGTGGAAGTCAAATACTAAGACTCCTGCGCCTGATAATTTCTAAAGAGGTTGAATTTAGTGTGGTTTTTATGCACAAAATATTGTCTGTATATGAGTTTACGTTTCTGCTTTTGTCACTGATTTTATTTGAAAAGATTTGGCCTTGAAACAAACTGGAACCCAACGTCTTTAATTTTCTAGATGAATTACGCCTATGAAGTACCATGAGTTTTTGAATCTCTATTTTTAGATTATTTTTAGGTTAGATTTAAAGCTAGGTATTTTCATATGAAATACAATACATAATATAATAACAATTTCCTGTAAAAGCAGGCAGTGTCATGCCCAGACTTCAACATTACTATTTTATATTTTTCCATTAAGCAAGTCGAGCAAAACGTAGTTCTCGTTACAGGAAAATTTAAATTCGCTTATATTTTCTATGTACCATACTTGCATTAACTGAAGAGATCAACTGAAACATTGATAAAATACTGTGTTCGTCAAACGTAAAATTATTGACAAGATGATGAGATCGTCTCGTTCTTTGAGCCGCAGGTAGGTCTGTTTCAGAGACTTACTTCCTCATGACATTTTATTTTACCTTTTCGTCTACCTTTAAGCAGTTTTCTCTTTGGCGTATCTACATTTTAAAGTTGTGTTCTATTTACACTGTCGTCGAAAAGTTTTGACGCGCGTACAAATTTTTAATAAATAGTTAGTAAAATATTGCATCTGTATGTGTCAGGTAATATAAGTGAATATGTATTACACTCTTCATCGAATGCATGTTTTGTTGTAGGTAAATGTTAGTGTGTGTTTGCCTTTTGACTGTGAAAGTCCGATACGGACTTGTTTCCCAAAAGATTTCATCGTGAATCCAAGTGCAACACTGTGATTAATTATCTACTGATGATGACAACTTACTTGTCGAATTACGTATATAGAATACGAAAATTATTGTGGAAAGAGGATTTTATTATGCCTTTAGCGATTAGTTTAGTTGTACACGATTCATGGGAGAATGTAGAGAGCTATGTACTATTTAATTTTCCACTTAGAAATGTGTAAAATACGGTTTCCAACTAAGTTTTTGTTCTTGAAAAAATTATCGATGTTGCAGGTGTATTCAATGTTACTTAGGCACATTTGCAGTGAATAGACACTTGTTTCTGAAAATATAAATTTTAACCCCTGCTATACAGATGTTGTATTTGGTAAGCCCAGAATAACATTCATCTGTTAACTCGCAAATATCTATGGTATCAACAAATAACTAAGTTTGTATCGATGCCGATGTATAGAACTACCGTCTATGACTATGAATAAACGAACAGTTACTACCATTATATTTGAGCTCGTTCCACCAACCCTTTGGCAATGCGTACAAGTTTACAAGTCAAATATGGTAGTTATTCGTCATAAACATTGTATTTTATATAAACTAATGTAACAATATAGAGTACAGAATTGTGATATCATTAGTTTAGCTCAAGAATGCTTTGGTCTTCCTAATGTATTATAATTAACAATGATAACACATGAGAAAAGCATAGCTTGCTGTATTGAGAACGCAGAATGAAAAACTAAGTAAAAAAGAACAAAAGGGGCGGTAATAAATGTAAATTTTGATGATCATAATGTTTCCAAATTCTAGTAATTTGATACCGCTAATTCTTTAACTGTTGAAAACGCGACTATATCACAACGAGTTATCATTTCTTCTTGTTTAAAGAAGGTGTGAAAGCTTCAAAATTTGTTTAGTGTCTGCAAAGTGTATTTGACGAGTCTGCAGAATGTGAAAGTCTATGGGTCGATTATTTTAAAGCTGGCAGAACATCATTGGAAGATGATCTACGCAGTGGCCGTCCTAGCAGCTAGACACGATGCTGACGTGAAGATTCCGGTCAAAGATAATAGGCGAATATCACCTTCATATCAATATCAATACAAATTAAGTGTAGGAATAAGTACGCAACAGGTTCATGAATTTTTACACGAATATTTGGGAGTTAATAAGGCTTCAGCCCGCTGGGTATCAAGGCCATTGGGATCGGTATATAGTACTCAACAGGTCCGACAGATGCCGCCAACTTCAAGGGCTTTTAGTGCATTATGCATTGGACTGCTTTTTGGTTTCAGGATTAAAGTAAGATATTTATATTTCACGGTATTCATATTCATTCTTGAGACAAAATCAGTCCAAAGAATGGTGCAAACTCGATGAAGGGCCTTCTTTTAAAGCACATGTAGTTCTGTTGGTTGGAAATGTAATACTTACATTGCGAGGGAATTTTTTGCTCTAGGTCATTACGACAAGTGCGTTGTAAGAAACGGCCTAGGAAGTTTCGTAAGCAAGGTTTACAGAGACTCTGCAAAAGTTCTTTAAGAATGACTTATAAAAATAATAATTTTGATGAAAAATGAAAACAAAATATTACTACTAATTTTTCACTCTGTAAAACTACAGAAATTTCACTAATTGCTCGGCACTTCATAGCATATATTTGTTTACCACAAATCGAAAATTTCAAGCCAAAGTTTATCACGAGTCCGTAAGAAATGATAGGAAAATAAAATAAATAAAAGAAGTCGCAATTGCTATCAATAATGGATTTCTGTGCTTTCAAAAAAAGTTAAATTTTCCGTGTAATGTGCTTATATATTAAGAAGTATTGACGGCAACCTAAGCAGAAATATGTACTTTTTTTTGGGCGAAATGTAGCTAAGCGTGATTCCGAATGAAGAAATAACGTTTATCACACAGACTGTGAGAAAAAAATGGTCACCGCCGCAATATGTCAACTTAACTATACGAACGTTAACATCCAAGACCGCAATATGAAAGCTTTATGTATAGCGAAATATAAGATATAAAAATCTTGGCAGTAGACGCGAATAACAATATATTCTTTTAACACTGTCAACATTGTACATAATTTTAGGTACGAATCTGTATTTCATGAAAACGTTCGGATTTTAGAAGCATAAAATATAAATGTTATCAATATTATTACATTGAATTAGATACGTATTTGATAATGTGGAATGTTTATACAAGTTTTGTAAGAATATGCGATTTATTGATTGCACGCGAGCCTTTCTTAATGTACGGTAACTTTTGAAAAATACCAATTTTTCGAGTATACATACCCCTTAGAAAAAATTGTGATTTTCGTCAAAATAAAAAGTTTTGAATTTAGCCTTCATAGTATGTAAGAGTTCTGAACTAATAACATACGAAGTCACTCCTTTTTAAAATAAAATCGCTCAAGCTTTGGAGATAATCCGCTTGAATAATCAATAATATCTGACATGGCTTTCCAAGTTTTCTATTCTCTTAGATTTAAGCCAAAAGAGTTACATGAATTTTAACAATAAAATAGATTTTAGGACTTCAGAAAATGTTAGAACGCGAGCATTCGTAAATGTACGATAACTTTTAAAAAATACCTTTGGAAAATTTGAGATTTTCATCAAATTAAGAAATTCTGAATTTATGCTCGGTAATGCATAAGAGAGTAGTGCCGATCTAGTAGAATATAGGCTAACTATTTTTTACAGTAAAATCGTTCAAACTCTGAAGATAATCCATTCAAGAATTCATATTTTGAGTGATGTTTAAAGCTTTGCATTCCCTCGAGATTAAGCCAGAAGAGTTAGATAAATTTTGACATCAAAATCGTTTTTAGGATCTTCGAAAATATCAACACACGAGCTTTTGTTAGTGTATGATAATTTTTGAAAAATACCAATTTTTGGGAGTATACCCCTTTAGAAAAATTGTAATTTTTCTCAAAATAAAAAGTTTTGAATTTAACTTTCATAATATGTAAAACAACAATTTAGAACCATTAAAACACAATCTCACTACTTTTTAAAATAAAATTACTCAAGCTTGGGAGATAATTCACTTATGTACATATATAATCAAATATATCTTACAAGTTTTTTATTCTCTCAGTTTTGCCAAAAGTGTCATATCAATGTGTCAGGATATAATCTGCTTGCATTTATCACCAGGTGCAAAATAGGTGCCTCCTTCAGAATACTGGCTCTAACTCTAGGACAAAAAAAACCTGTTCATAGATCTCGTACTGTGCGAGGGAACAACAGATCACTTTGAGATAGTAGAGCAGAGGACTCGATGGTATTATTTAATAAATTTAGTAAGAATCTAATGCTACCTTCCTTTTTTCTCGCGAATAAAAATTAATGCCACGTTAATCTAGAAAAATGGGCTTTTATTAAAGAAAAAAAAATAAATATTTATTGTAAAAGCGAAAACAAGTAACAGCATTACAATTTAATTTTACCCTAACGCTTACAGAGCCCGTAAAACATTAATTTAAGGTGAAAATGGGAGATTCAGGCACACATTTTTGGTAATCTCCTAAATGGGTATGTACATATTCAAATTATCTTTTAGCTGAAAGTATGATTAGTATTTTCAATTACTTTTAAGTACTGTTTTAAAATATTGCGGTTTCTTCCTTTATTAAAGGGCGACAAGAAACATGGCAAGCTTTAATAATTTTTATTAATTTTATTACGTTAATGCGGATCATTACATTAATGTGGATCATATTTTTGAAAATCCGCTAACACAATTGTGAAATAAATGCCGTTAAATGTTCGTCCTGAATTCATGTAAAGAGATTTGTGCGTTTTTAATGGAATTTTAACTATAATTTATTGCCGTCTCTTCTAAAGCACTATCAAATTTATCATTTTTATCACGAATGCGCGCCAATTAGTGGCAGCTTTTGTTTCGAAAGTTATATTTAGATATTTAACTAATTAAATATTAACAAGAAGAATTGCATATTACGTTTGTTCTTGTTCTTTCTTCAAAATTATTCTTTGTTTGTTCGTTATATGTTTTAAATTTTTTGTTTGGATAATATTTGATTGCATTTTGTCGACAAAAATTCATCACTAAATACGTAATGGGTATGGTTCGTATGTATGTATGTCTGTATATTATTAGAGACGAGGATTTCTTCCTTCATAGGTTTTATATTAATTCATCAATTTATGTATTATTAATTTAAATAATGAATTAGTTTTGATGTTGTTTTGAGGAACTTAATTAACTGTAATTAAAACTATCGTTTCTCAAAAGTTAGTGTGTGACCAGGATACTCCTAGATGCCTCTCTGATTAGTTAAATTGAAAAAAGATAATTATTACAGTATTTAATATTTGCAGGCGGTGGCCAGTAAACTTACTATGCAAATAACAAAGAAAGTCGAAGGAGTTAGTACTTAATAAATAGTTTGCGATGAGTATCAAAAGTCCCGGACGTGTGCCAAATTGAAGGAAAGATTATTAGCGAAAATAAAACAACAGGAGATTGTCCCTTTTTATTTATTAATTGAAATCAGACCGAATTCTTAAAGCTTGAATATATTAAAATAAAATAATTAATAATAATATAGGCTAAAGCAAAATATAAACAATTGTAAACGCTGTAATAAAAATAAATCAAGTAGTAAAGCTGTGGAGTAAAATATACAAGGATTAGATTAAAATTAGGTATCGAACAATACTTGATGTACTTTCGTGTGTGTATATCTTTGACCAGGGTGTTATATACACTTCGCGATCGTGAAATAAATACGTGGATCACTACATGTACGGGTACAGTAAATTTTAACTCACATTACAAACACGTGTTTTACCGTTGAAGAAAATGTATGTACATATGTACTAGTCTCGGTCGTTGCTAGTGTAGAAGAACGTGCTTTTTCGAAGCTGGACATTTTAAGAAAGAAGCGGTGGGTGAAGGGAGGAACTGGTCATATTTGAAGTTAGTCGATGCTAGAACAAGAATAAATGCGCCAAAAATTAGAATGAATTAAAAGGCGCGATATATTGAATATAGTTATCAGTCAGGTTAAATAATAAATGTGTATTTTGTCTGAAAAAGGAATAAAGTTTGAGTTTCTAATTGCATTTGGAAATTAATTAAAATCGAATTCATATTAAACGTGAGTGGAAAATTATCGAGAATATTCCAAGAAAGGGACTTAACGTATAGAAAAGCGTTTGTTCTTGGAAAATAACGGCTGTTGGTATATTGGAAAACAAAAAAAGAGGGTTTGCGATTTTACGGTACAGCAATTAACCAAGATAGAGATTTCTCCTTGAATTTTATGTAACATAAACAATGTCTTGGTAATAATTTGTGTAATTTAAGTCGAATTATATTTAAATTAAATTATATAATTTACCAACATGATGTAAGAGTTATATGGGAAGTGCAACATTGAAAAACCATAATTTATCTTTTTCTTTTTTTTGCAGGTAAGTTGCTTATTTCGAGCTTGCGAGGTAGGAGACGGGTGAGTGTAGAATAACTCGATTCAACAGGATGCTTCCAACCTAAGGTTGTATAGTTGTACCTTTACCATGTATACTTATTGTTTGACGCGTCTAAAATAGCTTACTTAATTTTGAAATAGATGCATTAGTTCACTTTTATAGCCGTGATTCCATTCTCCTCAGTCTCATTTTATTTTCTGTTGATTTCGTGTATTGCATATAAAGCAACTTTATTCACTGTGCCGATCTTATAATGACTAAATCTTGTAATTGGTGGTAAATTATGAAAACGATTCAGTTCCTATTAAAGAAGGAGAATGCTAATGTCTCGTTCTATAACTCATCTTTATTCAAGAACTCAGACCCTTTGTCCTTTCCCTTTTTTTTTCGCAAAATTAGAGCCACTTTAAAACGAGCTCGAAATTCTATATATAATAAATAAATTTTAGAAAATACAATCTCTAGGAAAATCTTTGAGGAACTTAAAATTTTTAAATTAATACCTCAGTGACAATTTTAACAAAATAACTAGCTTTGTTCTTGATTATACCTCTCGTAAGACAAAGAGAAGAACGTTCACAGGATAAGACACTTACATTTTTGTGCGAGAGTATTTTATGACTTTATCGTGTAGAAAGACAGAAAATGAGAAGATCGGCGAGATTTTCCCATCACCGTCTTATAAAATTGCGAGATATAAAACGTCTTCTGCATTTTCAGTATCGCTTAAGTCCGGAGTTTAATCTGCGCGAAAACAACTGCCGATCTCTCTATACTTACATTTCAAATAAATGAACTAATCTCAGTCAAAGTTTACTTCGTGTTAAAGTTAAACGTCCGAATCCGATGGTACTTTGTCCTTTATGAAACATGACAATGTATAAAAGTTATTTTACTTGGTTCCCGGGTCTTCAGTCGACATTTTACGATTTACTTTACGATTAGAGTTCAGATTTCATCCTGTATTTTATTAAAGTTTCATACTTAATCGCCATTTTTTTGACAATTAAACCCTATGGTAATGCGACGTACAGACATGATATAGTATGGATTAATTTTTTTTTAAATTATTTGATTAATATGGTGTAATATTCATTTTTTGATATTATGCTTTCTTCTATTAAAACCTTTAATTCGATACAATGTTCCATTTATTCATACTCTTATTCACAGGTAAATTTAATATTACAATTTAGAATTATGAGTAATTTGTCTGCATTAATTGTAGGCCTTTTTTGCTATTGTATTGAACATATTTTAACTTAAGAAGTATTGGGTTAGCAAACTAAGTACTATCGGTTTTGTAGTATAAAATAAAACACTTTTTTTTAAACAAAGAATAGTTTTTAATCAGTTATATATTTACCATTTTGCTCAATGACCTTATGCCATCTTTCTTTCAGTTGCATGATTCCGCACTCATAAAATTTCTGGTCCTTATCAGCAAAAAACTGAACCAGGTGCGAGTGAAGGTCATCGTCATTTGTGAAAGTTTTACCATTCAAAGAATTCTGCAAACTTCGAAATAAATGGTAATCAGATGGTGCTAGATCAGGGCTGTATGGGGGATGTGGCATCACTTCCCAGCCAAGCTCCAATAGTTTCCCACGAGTTGCCAAAGATGTGTGAGGCCTTGCATTATCTTGGTGGAAAACTACACCTTTCCGATTTGACAATTCTGTCCGTTTTTCTTTGATTGCTTCATCCAGTTTTTTTAATTGTTGACAGTAAACATCAGAATTGATCGTTTGGTTCCTTGGAAGCAGCTCAAAAATCACAACACCTTTGTAATCCCACCAAACTGACAGCATGATCTTTTTTGGATGCAATTCAGCCTCTCGATGTGGTTTGAGTTGGTTTATCGTGTTTGCTCCATGATCGTTTTCGAACTATGTTACTGTACAGGACCCAGTTTTCATCACCAGTGATGATTTTAAGAAAGGATCGGTTTCATTTCGTCAAAGGTGCATATCGGAAAAGTTGATTCATTGTGTTAAATGAATTTCTTTCAATTCGTGAGGTACCCAAATATCAAACTTCTTAACTAGCCCAAGACATTTTAAATGTTTTTCAATTGTTGTGTGCGATACATGTAGCCTCTCCGCAAGCTCTAGAACAGTTATATGACGATCCTCTTCAATTATGACTTTGATTTGGTCATCATCAACTTCAGTAGGCCGACCAGAACGTTGCTCATCTTTGAGGGAAAAATCTCCAGAACGGAATTTCTTATACCAATTCTGACACGTGCGCTCTGTTAAGCAATTAGCACCATAAACTTCACATATCTTTTTGAGAGCCGCAGCAGCTTTCTTTCCTTTACGGAAATAAAATAGTAAAATATGTCGAAAATGTTCGTTTCTGCACTCCATTTAAAATTAACCCACAACTAATAGCTTTAATAAAAATCATGCACTACTTGCTTCTGAAGCTACGTCAATGTGACTAGTATCGCGGACAAACGGTAAAGTACAGCACTAACATACGTTATACAAAAAAATAAAGCAACGATCTCTATCAGTAAAAACCGAAAGAACTTAGTTGCCAACCCAATACATAGATTCGTTCTACTAATGGCATTATTGTCATTTTTATTCCATACTGGTTTTACGAGGCGCAGTTCAAAATTAAGGGCTGATCAATAATAAAATAAAACTAATTGAAAAAAGACACAATTATTTATGGTCTTCAAAATTTACATGTTTTGTATAAATACACCGTGTCATCTCAAACACTATTGATATCGCGGAAGAAGTTTCATCTAACCTTTTACGTAAAATTCCGTCGCCTGGTATTTCAGCAAAATTGCATTGAGGTTTTCAATTCCTTACTTTTCTTAAAACGAATAGACGCAAACCAGTTTTTGAAATATTGGAAGATGTGATAGGTACAGAGTGTGAGCTCAAGACTATAAGGGCGAATATCAAGAATCTTCTATGAAAAACTGGCGCCCCCCTCTCTCGTACAATATACTGAATGACAAAGCGAGAATCGCGTCTATCTTCGCTTGTCGATAACAAAGTTATCAGAGCATATAAGACAGACGCATTGCGTAACGGCTGTTTGCCAATTAAAAGAATGTTAAAAGGAATCATTCTATTTTTAATAACACCCTATCTACTACATATGTATGTTTCATCGATTCACGGATTACAGGCAGATTTGTGTTATTAATGAACGATTCCTAGGTAGCGTCTATCCTTTTAACATTCTTTTAATTGGCAAATAGCCATTACGCAATGCGTCTGTCTTATATGCTCTGATAACTTTGTTATCGACAAGCGAAGATAGACGCGATTCTCGCTTTGTCGTTGAGTATATTGTGCGACAGAGGGAGGCGCCAGTTTTTCATCTTTTTTCTGTATCGAACTGATATGATAGACGCTACCAAGGAATCGTTCATTAATAACACAAATCTGCCTGAAGATCCGTGAATCGGTGAAACATATGTAGTAGATAGGGTGTTATTAATAATAGAATGATTCCTATTAACAAGAATCTTCTATCCAAATTTTAGAATTGCTTTCGTAGTGTGTGCAGCCGTGTTTCCACAATAGACTTGTGATGAAATGGTTTGTCGATAAAAACCAGAATATAGTTGCATTAATTTTTCCTTCGAGATTAGATGTGTTTAAATTTTCCACTTTTACTTTTGGCTTAATCCCGAGAAATTTGGAAAAAACATGTCAAAATGAATGAATAAATCAATTCATTTATTTCTGTGCTCTCTAAAACCCAGTTCATAAATGTACTGCGTTTCTGGTGATCCATTTCTTTAAGTTCTTGCTTTAGTTGGATTTTGTACGTATTTAAATTCAGATTCTTTCTTGCAATTCATTGAGTAGTGTTATATGAAAGAGCCGGTTGCTGTGCGCGTTTCTCAGTCTACACGCAATTGATCGCTTCTTTTCATAATTATTTTATATGATTTATATGCGTTGTTGCACACTGTAAGGAGCCATGATCCAAATCCCGAAGTTCAATTTGGATCAGTCTTTATAGTTAATAACGGGTGTTTTTTTTAGAGGTACAGAACTTTAAGTTGGCAACACTTTTTTAACTGGCGGCCATTTTGTCAGCTGTTAAGTGATTTATATTTAGTTTCGTTTGTCATTTCAACATGAATAGACTGACGCCTGAAAAACGCTTGCAAATTGTGCAAATTTATTTTGAAAATCATGGTTCTGTTCGAAATATGTATCGCGCACTACGTCAATATTACGGTCAACATAATCGTCCATCAGAGCAATTAATTCGATTAACTATGGAACGTTTTCGCACCACGTATACTCTAAATGATAACACGCATCCAGAGAGACGTCGTACAGTGCGTACAGAAGAAGTCATTGCTGCTGTAGAGCGTAGCGTAGAGGAAGACCCGAATCAGTCTATCCGCCATCGTGCACAGGAATTGGATATGTGTCCATCCACTTTATGGAAGATTTTGCGGAAAGATCTAGGTTTGCGTGCTTACAAAATCCAACTCGTGCAAGAATTGAAGCCACACGATCACCTAGCAAGGCGTAGATTCGGTGAATGGGCCCAAAACCAGATTGCCGTTGATCCCGATTTTCATAATCGAATTTTGTTTAGCGATGAAGCTCACTTTTGGTTGAATGGATACGTCAATAAACAAAACTGCCGTATTTGGAGTGATGATAATCCTCAAGTGTATGTTGAGACACCGTTATATCCAGAAAAACTGACTGTTTGGTGTGCTTTATGGGCTGGTGGAATAATTGGTCCGTACTTCTTTAAAAACGAAGCTGGCCAGAACATTACAGTCAATGGTGACCGCTATAGAGCCATGATTACTGACTTTTTCGTTCTTCAATTGAACAATCATGATGTGCAGGAGTTGTGGTTTCAACAAGACGGCTCAACATGTCACACAGCTCGTGCCACAATTGATTTATTGAAGGAAACGTTTGGTAACCGCATAGTTTCACGTTCCGGACCCGTGAATTGGCCCCCAAGATCGTGCGATTTAACGCCTCTTGACTATTTTCTGTGGGGATATGTGAAGTCGCTAGTCTACGCCGACAAGCCCGAAACGATTGACCACTTTGAGGACAACATTCGCCGCGTTATTGCCGATATACGGCCACAAATGTTGGAAAAAGTCATCGAAAATTGGCCCTCTAGATTAGACTACGTCCGACCCAGCCGTGGCGGTCATATGCCAGAAGTCATATTTAAATTATAATGCCAGAAGATTATCATTCGAATAACGTAAATTTCATGTCAATTCAAATCATATTTGTTTTATTCCATTTCAAAGTTCTATACCTCTAAAGAAAACACCCGTTACTATTTATTTACTATTTTTAATATTTATAATTAATATTCTAATTCATAATGAACGTCCAACCTTTAGTTTTACTAAAATGTGGGAACGGATTTCTTTCAATTTCTGTGCGTAGCTAATTTTCACTACACGTCAATTAACCTAATTAAATGTCGGAACGTACTTCAGCAAACTTGTTTCAATGAAAATATTTGAGAGTTTCAACCATAAACTTGTCACGTTAGACACGTAACTGTAAACATATTAGGAACTTCTCACAGTTTAATATTAACAACTTGATATCTAAACGTTGTAACTTGTGTAATGGCTTGCTTGCTTCTGGTGTATATGACGCTATTAGTACATAAGTTTGCATCGATTACTTCTGACAAATTAAAAGGCGTGCGAATGATACTAAAGTAGAGCTTTATTATACAAGTGTCCGATTCTATAAACAATGGAACTGATTTTGTTGTTTTTTTTATTTTCTTACAATTTCGTCAGAAAAATAATATTCTTTTTGCATTTTATAGGGTGTAGGCATATAATTTGGAATTCAAATCAAGAAGTCATTATAAATATTTTCTTAGAGATTCACAAATTTTGCAATAATTTTTCAGTGAAACGTAGTAATTTGAAAATAATGAACGTAAGGCTTTACAAAAATTGTTTCAGTTATTTATTTAGTTATTAACTGACCGATTTTGGAAGGTGAGCCTGCTGACAATTCGAACTATCAGGTTGTTACAAATGTAATGTCCGTTTTTTCCTTCAGTCTGAACTGAATCGCACCTGTGTGAAGACGTGTATGTTTTTGGTGAAAATTATTATTGTATTTGTAGAAAAGGGTATTTATTCTGAAGTGTGTACCTGTTCCATTTCTTGGAAAGATTAATACACCTGTCCTTGTCTCGCCTATGGAAATGCTGTCGGCAAGAGATATTCGGGCAATTTACCTCTTTCAATTTAAAAAGGGATTCAATGCAGCTGCAGCAACGCGAGAAATTAATCAGATGTTCGGTGAAACCACGTGTAATGAACGCACATTACGGCGATGGTTTAAAAAATTCAGCGAGGAAAATTTTCATTTGGAAAATGAGCCTCGCGGATATGCGCGTAGCACCGTTAATGACGACGAGCTGCGTGTAGAGGTTGAAAGTAATCCGTCGACAACAGTGCGTAGCCTTGCAGAAACATTTCAAGTGTCCATTTCCACCATTAGTCGTCACCTTTCTTCGATTGGCAAAGTGAAGAAACTCGATCGATGGGTGCCACACCAATTAACGGATGCCAATAAGCTCCGTCGATTAGAGGTGGCTACCTCTTTGCCTAATCGACAGAAAGTTGAACCGTTTCTTCATCGAGTGGTAACGTGTGACGAAAAGTGGATACTTTATGATAATCGGAGACGGTGAGGACAATGGTTAGATCGAGGTAAAGCACCAAGACAGCCTGCACGAGCATCACTTCACCCGCGAAAGATTATGGTGACTGTATGGTGGACCAGTAAGGGTATTATTCACTATTCATTTTTGCAACCTGGTGAAACCATCACGGCAGCGTCCTATTGTGCCGAACTGGAAACTATGCATGGAAAATTGAGCCGCTTGCAGCCCTCACTAGTCAATAGACATGGACCCATACTTGTTCATGATAATGCAAGACCTCATGTTGCAGAATGGACAATCCAAAAACTTTCGGAATTTGGTTACGAAATTCTCCCTCACCCACCTTATTCATCTGACCTTTCGCCAACTGATTTTCATTTTTTCCGAAGTTTAGACAATCACTTAAAAAATAGGGACTTCCCTGACCGAGAGTCTGTAATAGCAATGTTTGAGCAATATGTGAGCCGTCAAAACCTACATTTCTTTTCAAAGGGAATTTTTCAGCTTCCAAGCCGTTGGCAACAAACTATTGACGTAAATGGAGACTATTTTGCAGAATAAATATTTATATTTTTTTTATTCCTTACAAAATCGGACATTTCATATGTAACAACCTGATATATTAAATGCCTTAAATCATATCGGAATATATAACTTGTTTTTATATTATTTGAGTCTTCTTAGTTGATTTAGAAACAAAAAATGATCTGAATAGAATAGTTAATTTGTTTGCGTTACAAGCAATATAGATATATTGTGTAACACAAGAAGTTATAGCTACTTTTGCGGAGTAAACACAATTGTACCACTTATATCATTTAAAAATAGTTTCGCCTACTAAGATTTTCATCGTCAATGATGATGATATGACGTTGAAAATCTTCTGTATACCTTTTTTCTATGTTTATTAAATTTTCAAAATACTGTTTAGGGATGGCTAAACTGATCGAATTTGGAAGTGTAATTGCTGTATTATTTCTAAAACCACGTTTTGTGGACTTCATTTAGCAATTTCTGTTGATCTCTGCCAATTTTGTGCATTTAGAATCCAGGTAAATAGGTGCCACTAGCCAAATACTTTAACATTAAAACAACCTCAGACGTGTAGTTTTTGAGAACGTTTAATATTCATCAAACCTAAACCAAGCTCAAACCCAAGACAAATATCTCGGGTCATCAAGATACTCCAGTCTATTGATATTTCCGAGTTTAGAGCTTGTCAGGTTCAGATTTGTTCGGTAGTCCTACTCACCTGGTGGAGAGAGAGAGAGCTCTTTCAGTACTTTAATAAATAAAAATGGCAATTCTTTGCGTAAAAACATCCATCCTATTTTTGTGATTTAGATTTGTTTCTAATTAACATTTCTATTAATTAAAGATTGCGTACATACTGTATACTACACACATACTGTATATTACTTCCAAATAATATTTTCTTCATCCAAATTTTACGTAGAAGAATTACTGTAAAAAAGTTCTTAACAAAGTTTCTATAGTATATTACCGTCACGTCTTATTGTATTCTAATTTACGTATTCTATATTTTAAAAGGTAAATAATCGAGGGTAATCTTATTTAATTATCAAACTTTCAATTAACTTAATTAAGTCTTCTGCGTATCGTATTTATAAGTTAACGTGTTGAGGATCTATTGTCTTCAGAAACAATAGCGAAGTTTTGAGTCTCGCAAAAAATGACAAGAACTAGTGTGGTAAACCGTATTTTCTCTGAAAAGATGTACTTTTGTCATGCCACAGAACTCTTTCTGCAGTTGTGTTATTTCTTGGTTCCGAAGTCTTGAACATGACCTGTTTTTGGAACGATTCCAGAGTGGGTTCTATTGAACTTGTACATGTACGGGCTAAACCGAACAGAATTTAATTCTTAGAAGAGTCGTGCAAGCTGATTTATGGATTAAATTATTTAAAGAAAGGTTGTTCTTTTCAAACTGAATACAATCTTAAGACTCTTATCCATGATACGGATTTATTTTTTGGAGTTTTAAGGAAATACTGATGTAAAAGTAAAGTACTTTTACAGTCTATATTACTTTATAAATGTAACGTAAAATTAATATTTTTGTTAATAACCTCTATATCTGGTAGCTTGTTTGAAGATATTAGGTTTTTTTTGTGATGTTATATTAGCATATGCTGAAGAATTCCAGTGAATTAACATACTTACGCCTTAACTAAAAGCTTTAGTGTCTTTTTAAAGTCAGCTCTAATAGAACAGAGGTTATATTAGATTGCTCATAACCAGTTGGACGTTTTTTATCATTTCAAAATTAGATTTGTATTTGTTTCTTTCCTCACACAAAGTAAACACCTACCTATTCCACTCTCACTATGAAATTCTAAAATTCTATCTAAATGATCGGCATTTTCTTTCTTTGGCGTTCCTCAAGGAAGTGCATTGGGACCAGTTCTATATCTGCTATACGGCAGACTTACCAACTACAATTATGACAACGGTAGCTATAGATACCGACGACATGGCTGTCCTTGTATTATGCAACTGTTTCAAGAAACTTTCAGATCAACTTGGATAATAAATTAACTCAAGAAATGGCGCATGAGAACCAATGAAATCAAATCTGCACATATCACCTTTACATTGCGCCGAGATACATTGCCACCTGTTAAAATCAATAACTGCAAACTCGCTCAAACTAACAATATGAAATATTTGGGTATTCATCTATATAAGCAACTTACTTCGCAGGCACAATTTTCCAAAGGCATACTCGCAAAAATTTGTATTTTTCAGAAGATATTCTGTAGTCAAAAAAGCTCGCGTGCTGACATTTTCGATAGTTGTAAAAACGATTTTGATGTCAAAATTTATCGTACTCTTCTGCCTTAATCTTGAAGGAATGCAAAGCTTGAAAAGTCACTCAAAATATGAACCCTTGAATATATAAGTGGATTATTTTCAGAGTTTGAATGATTTTGCTATAAAAAATAGTTAGTCTATATTCCGAACTACCATCCTACGCATAATCAAGCCTAAATTCAGAACTTTTTATTTATGTGTTTAAGCGTTCACATTTTGAGTGGTTTTTCAAGCATGGCATTCCGTCAAGATTAAGGCAGAAGAGTTAAATAAATTTTGACATCAAAATCGCTTTTAGGATCATCGGAAATGTCAGCACGCGAGATTTTGTGACTATACAATATTTTTTGAAAAATACCAATTCAAAATTGACCGAACCTCGTAGAGAAACCTTTTACGAGAATATGAAAAAGCAAACTTCCTTAAATTATTTCGTTACCTCATTCTTTTTATTTTGTATTTTGAAGTGGATAATTGCTGTTTCGACAGTATTAAATTATCTATTAAATTATCTTCCTTCAAATTAACATCTTATTAAGCGCATTCTTTCGTAATTTACGGGATAATTGAGAAGCAGTGCAACCCAATCTAGACACATTACCGCGGGGTTGGTTAGTGCTGCTATCATAAACTCCGTCATAAAAACGAAATTAAAGAGGCGAGTGGCAGTAGAAACTTTGGGAAACAAAGTTGTGTATTAACTACGACTAATTGAGTTTTAATGCTTTGTGTCTTATTAGTTTGTGGGAACAGTTTACCGAAAACGAAGCAAATTGTTTTCTAACACGTGTTAAGTATTTACAACAGTTCATACTATAAATACGGGTACATAACATCTGCGTGATAAAGTAAAATAAAGGATGTATTCTTTTACATCCGTAAAGGTAAGATACGCATTAAGCTTGTGAAAAATTGCGTAAAGAGAACGTCAATCCTAAATTCTCAACAAGAATGTTAATGCTAACGTTGGCTACCGAAATTCGGCACGGGTGATTTTAATCTTAGCGACGTTTTTCGGTCAGAGAGGTCCATTGAGATTGATAATAAAGCAAGGATACGTTAACTAGCTCGATATTTGCGAACATCTGCGATATGCCCCTTTGACATAAGAAAAACAATCTCTTTTTAAGCGACTGATGAGAAGTGAACTCTTTATCAAAAGCAAACATTCATCAGAGGAAGGTTATGCTCTCAGTCTGGTGGGATTTTAATGGTGTAATTCTGATCAAGGATGGAAATAATTAATTTAAATGTATATTGTCAGAAACTGGACAGTTTGAACAAACCCATATCCCTAAACGTGCATAGCTAATTCTAAAACATTAAAAATAGTGGTGTTTAATCACGACAATGCGAGACCATACACAAGTTTTATTATATTGGATCTTGGATAGGATATGCTGCCACGCACACTATGCTTTCAAATTTCCACTTGTTTCGTTTAAAATTTATTGCATTGTGTAACGTTTGGCTTCGATGAGGCCACGAATAGTATCTTGTAAAGTTTTTTGTTAATAAAGATGTTTCTTATGAACGAATAGTTATGAAATTCACCGAGAAATGGCTGGACTGATGGGCTATATTAATAAATGGTCTAATAACGACAGAAAAAAATATGTCATAACTTTTTTGACAACACAGTCTGCCACAAGAGATCCGATAGCCTTTATTAATTTAGTGATTAAGTAGGTACCGATGATCATCGTCCAACGAAACTTTAGTAATTGTACTGATTGCTAATTTGTAGTAGATGCAAACATGCAAAACACAGCGTCAATAATTTAACCTGTATCATCCTAGCTATTAGAAAGCAAAATAGGACATTGCAATCGTAAGCAACATTAAAATTTTGGTGTCTTCCCAGTTCGGGACTTCCCATTTCGTGACACGGCGAAATTTTACCTGCTTTGTTCCCATTTCATGACTCAACCCTTTTTGATTACTTCTAGCGTTCCCATTTGGTGACACCTATACTGGAGCATTGAGCGTATCAAGGATTAGACTAGATAATGGTTTAATTGTCATGTCCTTTTGCATTTTTAGAATGTTAATTACAGCCTGCTTATCCTCTAATAATTATCCTCTCTGATATTGTCAGTGTAATTAAGAATGATTACCATCTGACAATAGGGTCACTATACGACAAATTCATTATTACCTACGGTGAAATGACAGGGTAAATTAAAACCTGTGTAATTGTTCGTGGAAATGCAAATATTTTCCCACTCCTATTCTTGCAGTGATATTGAAATCACAATATAAGTTTAAGGGTAGCGTTTCATATCGTTTGGTTTATTGTGGTTTTTGAACTGTAAAGTTATAAATAATGGAAGAAGTTATCGAGTTGGTGGAATCAACAAAGGGCCGTGATATGGCTTGTTATTCGGGGTATCGCCATCATCTTAAAAGGACTAATAAAAATGGAACTAGATTCTGGCTATGTGTGAATAGAAAGTGTAGTGGCAGTTTGACGACATCGGAATATAAAATTATAAATAAGAATGGGAAGCATACCTGTGTTCCTGATGAAGCAAAAATCGAAGTGCATAAATGTCTAGACCAGTGTAAAAAACGAGCTCGCGAAGAGGTCACACCAATACCAAAAATATTTCATGACGCCCTTTCTGCAGTGAAAGACGCGGGTTGGAATTTGTGACTGAAGTTCCTTTATTTGTCAGCAAGAAATCTGCTCTCTATCGAGAACGACATAAAGCTTTTGGCGCATCAAGTTTTGCTACTAGACAAGACATTCGCCTTCCTACCGAACTAACAGAAGAATTTTTGGTCATCGACGATGGGACAGAAGACAGGATTTTTGGGTTTTCCAGCAAATTCGGGCAAGAATTAATTTCAGAATGCCAAGATTTTTTCGGAGACGGAACTTTCAAAAGCTGCACCGGCAGCTTTAATCAATTGTATACCATCCATTGCGATCTAGGCAGTACAAGTCAGTCTACCAATATTATTCCTGTGTTGTATGCCTTACTACCAGACAAAAAGGAGAGAACATATGACCCTAGTGCAAGAAAAACTGCCTCTATGGTCTCCTCGAAAATTTAAAATAGACTTTGAAATTGCGACGATACAAGCAATTAGGAGTAATTTTCCCAACGCAGAAGTAAAAGGATGTAACTTTCACTTTAATCAAAGTCTGTGGAGAAAAGTACCAGAATTGGGCATGACAACAGATTACAAAGAAAACCCAGAAACCCGAAAACATATTAGAATGTGTGCCGCCTTGTCGCATCTTCCAACATTTGCAACCGAAGATGGATGGTTATATATTATGGAATCGTGCCCCAGTAATAGTGATGCTTTAAACAAATTTAACGATTATTTTGTCGACCAGTGGCTTGAAAATAATATAATAAAAGATAGCTGGATTTGCTATGGTGAAAGACATAGAACTACTAATTCGCTAGAAGCTTGGCACAGCCGTCTAAATAAATGTGTAGCCAAAATTCGACCTAATATCTTCGAATTAGTTACAATCTTAAGAGAAGATGCCAAACATTTTGGCTTTATTAAGCAAAGACATGACTTAAATATGACTCCTTTAAAAAGGAAAAAGTGTATGTTAACATGGACGAGGCTATATCTAAAAGTGTTTCTGACTTTATTATAGGGAAATCTAATGTTGGAGAGACATTAGATAAGTTAAGTTATTTGATAAAGCTAGATTGATGTAAAATTATATTCACAAGCTTTACATTATTATTTTCCCTTTTAATTGAAATAATTATATGATATTGTATAAATGTAAATATTTGACATATTTTATTATATATTCATATTAGATGTAAATAAAAAAAAAGCTGTTTTGTATATGCTTATGATGTATAATATTCTTTCATCGCGTAAAATTGTATACCTTGTATTCACAGGCTTACTAATTATTTCCTTTTTTAATTGAAATAATTCTGTGATATTGTGTAAATATTTGACACATTTTCTTATTTAAAATTAGATTGACGTAAATAAAACAATTTTTGATCTCAAATGTGTAGTTGTTTTGTCTATGTTTATGATGTATAGCATTCCTTTAATATCGCGTCCCGAAATGGGAGACGCCGAAGGTATCATTTTAGGTAGTGTCACGAAATGGGAAATATTTGTAAGAAGTCCCGAAGTGGGAAGTCACGAAGTGGTCATAAGCCAAAATTTTCATGTAAATCCATCATTTAGTTTAGTTTTTGATAGTCATTAAATGCTGTTAATATCTTGTAATTTTCGCAAACATGGAAAAAGTGAATCTCGTGTGTGAATTAAATGTTGCACAAAGTAAAACATGGCCTGATAAATATTATGAGGGTTCTTCGCTATCGGTTAGAAAGTATGAATAAATGAGTTGCCGTGAAGGAAACACGGATCTTTCATTATAGATTGAAGACTAATGAAGAATTTTAAGAGTGTATTTCTACCAGCGAATCTGTGCCAAAGAACGATACGGCAGCTTTATCGTTTAACCAGGTCATGGTCACAGGTTATTGAGACGTACGTGGCATAATCCACATCGATTATCTTAGACAGTGTAAAGGCGTAGTTGTCATGGTCAAAAAATCATGAATTAGACTACATCCAGCGACTATTTCGTGCGGCCGAAGCATACACTCGGTGGAGACAGATTTAGTTTTTTTTTATGAGGAGATCACTGATACAGCAAATGCATATTTTGGTAGGTCGAAGAAATCGGAATGGATCGAAAAAATAGAAAACGGTTGAATTAAGTGGGTTGCCGTAAAAAACGACGTTTTAATATAAAATAATTTGAATCGAAAAAATTTTTACCAACCCTCTTTTTTTCCGCAAAAAATGTACAGTTCTAATACATATTCTTAGTACACGACTGCCATTAACTGAATCAATTTGAACCATGTTCGTCTTGTCACTTAATGTCGCCTTAAAAAACTAGCAACCACTGATTTTTTAGATACTCCAACATTAGTTTCTGTCCTATATCTGCTTCCCATATTCAGGTAAATAAATTTTCTGCGCTACTAGAAAGTTGTTACTTGGTTTTCCAGTATATTAGACTCTGACAGCACATGTCCTGTATGATATCCTTATTTAAATAATTTTACAACGAGAAGTAAGGCATGTGTAAACATTTTAATTAAAATTGATATTTCTGGAAAATGGGAACGAAAATTTTCGGAGAACATTAATAAATGTATCAAGTATACCCACATGTGTACGTGCCCTTGACGTAGCTAGCAGGAGGAACGCTATATCAACATTGTGTGCGTTCTAAAGGGAAATTGAGATGAGTAACAAGAAACTGTTTGTGTATTCCTATTGCAAACGAAATGTACGTTAATATAATATAAATCATTACAATATAACCTGGAGTTAGGCAATGTTTGGTACTAGCATCGCACAAAACGTATTTATCTTTTCGTAATTGATTTAATATACACATAGTTTTAATATATTTTGTTTTTCTTTCTTTATTCTATGTAAATAATTAAATGGCTAAGGAACAAAAAATGTTGTTTGTTCTAATCGATTTTATTCGTTGAAGGATTTACAGTCTACATAACAAGAAATACTCAAAGGTTCATGTTTCTACCAAAAAAGGTTAATAGAAAAAATGTTTATCGGACAGCAACGATTTAATAATTGTAAAAGTTATAACCAGCAACAGTTGTTTTTACAATTGTTCTTTTGTTCACTGGTGTATTCTTAGAAAGTGCTCAAAGGCTTTGCATCATTTAGCATTCGTGGAAGACACCTTAAACAAACCTTTCTCATTGATAGGTTTATAGATATTCATGTATTCAAGTATACCGGGGAAAGTGTTCGCAAGAATAATGGAGAAAAGGGTACGAAATATAATAGAGACAACGTTAGAAAACATGCGGTGCGATTTTAGAAAAACAGCAGTGCACAAGATCTTATATTCACAATCAGATAAGCAAGTGAAAAACTAATTAACAAAATCAGAGAAATACACGTATGGTAAGAAAAGGGGAGTAAACAGAAGCATAATAAAAGTAAAAAAAGACATGGATAAAGGAAATACGAACATAGGAAAATAACGGGGAATTTAGGGAATTTGAAACAAAGCTAAGCATCAAACAGGGATGTGTATTGTCCACTCCTATTCTCAATGATACTGAATGAGGCAATAAAGAAAGCCAACAACAAGATGAAATTAACACTGGATCATTGGCAAATGAGAGAAACGCAGCTGACGGAACTGATGTTCGCAGATGACAGCCTTGTTGGTGGCTTCGGAGGTGAATTTACAGTATAGCCTTTTATATATATATATATATATATATATATATATATATAATATTGGAAGAAGAATAGAAGAAGATAAACGTGAAAATTAACCTAGGGAAAACAAAATCAATGACAATTTCAAACACGAAGATAAAACGTGATATAAGCTTGGACGGAAAACATATTGAACTAGTAGTGCAGTTCAAATATTTAGGAGCAATTATCGAGGAAAACAATTAGAGAATGAAAAATGCGGAAAATATGTAGAATGTAATGAAAATAATAATTCTAGGAAAAATGGAAATATCGAGAAAGATAAAAACTGAAGTAGTGAAAAAAAGTGGTCAGGGGCAGTCATGAGCTTTAACGGAAAGATAAAAATCTCGAATTAATGCAGTGGGAATGAGATTTCTGAAGAATAGAAAAAAAAGTAGAAGGGACGAAATAAGTAACGAAATGTACAGACAAAATCTACAAATCGAAATTATCAGCGGAAAAATTATAGAAGGACAACTTAGATGGTTTAGGCATGTATGGTAAGTCAAATGTCGAGGGACAAACTTACCAGAATAGTGTTTGAAATGCGATTGCCGGGTCAAAATTAGAGGAAAAGACCAAAAACACGATGGATCGATAGGATTAAAGAAGAAGTAGAGAAAAAGTGAATGACATGGGATGGAATATGAAAGCTAGCGGAAGATAGAGAACAATGGAGACAAAATTACTATTAGGACCTAACTTCATCAGCCGTACACCTAAAAGGTAGGAAACGCATAGGACCAAGAAGAAGAAGAAGATACTCATATAGAATTCTGAAATATTTCTCCAAGAAAATTGGAATTTTATTATGTTTTGTAAAGAATTTTGTAACAGCTCCGTGTTCGATTTTATTTATTTTGGTGTTTGTGCATCTCACCAGGAAAAGGGCAGGAAATTAATAGTCAGTTAGAAGGTACAGGAACTCAAACTACGTTCGATTTTGTATTTTTATCGACTCAATAGACTAACATGTTTCATTTAATACATTTCCTTTTTATAGATATTTAATGCTATATTACTACATAGTAGGTTTATCTGAGTCGAATTCTGAATAAAGGGAACTGCATGCATGTAAAATTATTCCGTCTATACGTTACGTGTAAGTGACCGACAATTTGTAACAATAAAGAAAAGGAATTAAACATTCAAAGCTTCTGTAATTCGACCTAACAATGGCTGCCTTTAATTATTACATTCATTAAGTCGAGAACCTGCAATTTCCATTTTTAGAAAAGCCCTCTAAAAATCTCATTGCCTTTGTAAATTAAGGCTTTGTACAATTAACTTTTGTGCGAGTACGAGTACACCTCTTTTCCTAATGATATTAAGAATTCACTGCTGCTGGTGCTTTGAGAATCGCCTCTACCTTTGTATATAATAAATCTATAGGGTCAGCAGCGATGCTTTGTTAAATTAAGATTTCTCGAAATTATTTTTTTTATCTAAAGTGAAATATACATATATTGAAAGTGACTCGAATGATCTAGAATGAACATTTCCAATGTACATTTAGCAAACGTATTTATTATGGCCCGTGCCACAATTTCTATTATATAACTAAGTTTATTTCTTTACGTATATGTCACTAAAGCTAGACCTTGCACCTTTAGATTTCTAGTAAAGAAATAAACTTGGGATAATAAAATGATTGAAAAAAAGTTCATTTCAAGTATCAGATAGTTCGAGAAGGCTCTACGTTAGATGGAGTTACGATTGTGTTTTGGTTTTGGACTGGTGTTTAGTTAATGTTTCTAAATCACAAAGACGAAATCAACTGGAGAACGAAAACTTTAATAGACGATGGTAACAATTCTTTCAATTTAATGAAAACCTTGCTTCGATGGTTAACAGTTATAATTTAGATTCTTCTAATGACCATTCTCACTCAGCCTTTCGTATCTAATGTTTAATACAGGTTTTCTTAACACGGTTCTAATTTTCTCCTGAGCAGATCCGATTCAGTTTGGAAAGACTTATATCGCCACCCAGTTTGTAGATAATGGTAGATACTCTTCTCAAATCCAACAGGAGGCAAGCTTCTAATAGATGCTTCAAAGATGCAAAGCTTTACAATGAATAGAATTGGAGTTTGTATGAATAGGATTTCTGCATTGAAGCAGGTCTCGAATCTGTATCTGCCGTTTTCTAGGCAAGCAATGTAATTTCGAGCATCTTAATATGCCATAAATTGTATTATGAAACAGATCCACTTCGATAAATTATTTTTCTTCTTTTGTTTCAAACTACTAAAGCAAGAAAAAAATTAAATTGTTTGTCGGCATATCCAGCAGCAGAAACTTTTCTTTTTTAAAAAATATGAAAGTTACCATCGCCCACTCTAATGGAATTACTTATTTCCACTACCTATATCAATAGCAGATGAATTCTCCAAAGGAAAGTAACGTAAAAGAAAGTAAAAAGAAAACAAACTTAAGAATCGGGGTGACATTGATTTATTCAGTTAATACTCGTATTGGCAATGTAGATTTTTAAAGTTCTAGTTGTAGTTCATATATTTACATACGTAAATAGACGTCAAAGCAAATACTACAATTCTGTACTTTAAACATGGCCGTTAACGAACACAAAATATTGCCGATTATGTCATTTAAACAACTTTGTTTTAAGTTTACGTCTGTATGCTGTTTTAATAGCGAGTTTGGGAATAATACCCACATAGATTGCGCAGTTTCATCAATCATCGATCGGAGAAGGCGAAGTATAAAGAAATGTATAGACATTCGCGAATAGTCACCCCCACGACGAACTTGTGTAAGCATTTCAGGAACGGCGCCGGTAATACTTCAACACGAAAACATTACAACATTCTTTGTGCGATTCATAAAAGAATCGAAGCGAAAACGCTGTTTCTCCATTAGTCAATATGATGTAGTATGATGTTTAAAGGTGTCAGTTATCGAAATCCCGTTCTATTATGGGAAGGAATTGTGACTTATCGTTTGGTAAACGTTCAAAGATACGTTTCTCCAAGATATTTTTTGTATTATATCTTGTAGAATCCGCAGACTCTGTATTAAAGTTTTATGTTTTGTAATATATATTAGACTTTTACAAAAAATACTAAATTAAAAAACTGTTAATTAATTCTGTAATAGACAAGCATAATAAAATTCATTCAATTTTATTCATTAGCTCATCTGTAACAAATACAGGTATATATGTATGTATATGGATAATAATAACAATGATATATTCAATATCCAATGCAACTCAAACAAATTCATTCTATCACTTGGAAATCCCCCAAATTTCACGAAGTCATTTGCGCATAAGCGAAATATAACCGGGTAGTCGAATTCAAGTTGGACGCTTGACATGGACAAACGAAATAGATAAGATGCACAGATTAACGGGAAACACGTATAGTGGGAACACATAACCGTAGTTTTACTGTACGTATTTCATGTTGTTTACTAGAAATCCGAGTTCGAAGTCCGATCCGATTCGATCCGACCTTCGATCGTATTTCGGATCTCTCTCGATGTAAGGTCGAATCTATATGAAACTAAATATTGTATTTTATTTTGAATTAGAGTTATCATTATCACCGGATTGCTTTGATTTTGGTGACCTTGGTTTATGGAGTTTAAAGAATATGAAATCGGTTTAGATGGTAACTACGTAGCGGTACAAATTTTAATGAAGATTTATGGCGTATCACCGATTCAGAACTAATCAAAATAGTAATTGGTCAAAGAAAATTTAGGTGAATGAGTCACAAGAGAAGTAAAAATAGCTTAAACATTACTAAACAGAACTTGGAAAATAACGTTAGTAGGGGCTAGCAAAAGCCGTCCGAAGGAGACCTGGAAGAGAACAATGTCAAAACAAAAGGTGTAATGAATCAGAAATATTGTTGCAGGGCAAAAAAGAATAGAATAATTTATAATTATGAAAATCAAAAATTACATATTCTTAATCACAACGCGCTGAAGAACGAATGGTCGAAGAACCTATTTTATTCCATAGAAATATCTAACGTCCAACTGATTACTCTGTGCATCTAAAAGGAGCAAATAAAACGCAAATTAATTGAATTAATTTGCTAATTAATAGATTCATTGGGATTGTTTTGTTATGAAAATATGTTTTTCCAACTTTCCTTAATTTCATTTTGATCATTTATTAGTACAGAAATTGTCTTAGTACTTTTTTAATGCTCGCCGAAGACTGTTTTGTAAGTGTGTTTTCTTTTTAAATTGTAAAACGATTGGGAATGTCTACATTTAATTTAAATTTGGGAAACAGATGTTTACACTAACAATCTCAGAATGATAATATTGTCCTCAGCAATTTAATAAAATGTATCCTGCTCGGGCAAGCGCCACATAAAAAATACATACATATTTATTTCGACTACATCCCGTGTATTTACACAAGACATAAGAGATGTCTGTCGAATATATGTTGTGTTTTCCTTGGCTAGAAATTGTTCGAGAATGATGTTTAAAGAGGACAAAGTTTTCCTTTGTGATCCCGGCGGCTTAGTGGTGCAGGTTTTTTGTTCACGAACTATTAAGGAAAAGCCCAGTTTATCGTATTCCGTATGTTATTCGGAATACAACGGGGAAAAAAAAAACACAAACAGTGCTTGACTGCCCATCCGCTTTCTTTTATCTAGCTCCGACACTTTCTTTTTTGGACATACTTGACAAAACGGCATCCTCTTGACCGATTCAGCTCTTCTTTTCATTTATGCTTTTCTAGCTGTAAATATAGAATTTTTTTGTACTTGTTTCTTTTATAAATACATATATGACGGCGTTACATTTAGAATTTCTTTCTCTTTCCATTTCAGTGTAAATATTTTTTTATTTATTCGAAAGATTTGAGTCATAGAGGGCATTTATAGCTATGAATTACAAACATTGCAATGGATAAATCATACAAATTTATACGTGTTGAGTAAATTATATTATTGTAAATGCATATGCAATTGCATATACACGCACGTGTATATACACAATTATATGCATTTCACGATGTCACAGTACTTGGTAACTCAATGGTAGAGCACCCGCCCAGCAAGTCGATTACTTGGGTTCGAGTCCTCACTTCCCATTAATTTTTGCTTTAATTATAACAATGTAATAAACAAAAAATTACGAATTTTCATTATATTATTGTACTTGTATGTAATAATAATTCATTGCATACCATAATTTTATATATACTATGATAATTACTTGCACCGCATTTTACAGATGTTGTACACTTTTAGTTCATTGTTTTTGATGAGTATTATTGAGTATGATATTACGACGTCCACGGGCCAAGAAGCAGGCTTTTTATTATTAACATGTAATTATTCGTACAAAATAGCATACATTTTATACCCTGCTGCTCGATATTAAAGGTACAAGTATCTGTTATACAAACTGCGCGTGCACAATATTGGCGTCATATTTATAAATAGACATATCGCAATGCGATTATTTAGCTCCGGCAAACAAACGAGCATGGAATGTGTAATCGCAGAATATATCAAATGTAAGGTATCAGATTTCTGCAAGCCGAAGGAGTTAATCAGAGCGAAATTCATCGTAGATTACAAGTTTCTTATGGCTTGAATGTTATGAGCTGAAATTACATCAACGTTTACTACAAAAATTTAAAGGCGGACGGAGCTGAATGATGATCCGGATAAGAAATGAAACAGACCAAGGACTTCATATATTTTGAACATGCCAAAATGTGAACTGTTAAATGTGTAAATGTATTATTTCTAAAAAAATTCTCGCATACTAACATTTTCGAGGGTTCTAACGATGATTTTGATGTCAAAATTTATCAAACTCCTTTGTTTTGATCCTGAGCTTGAAGAACTACGTCAAAATATAAATATTTGAATGTGTAAGTCGATTATTTCTGAAGTTTGAAAATTTTTGCTATAAGAAGTAGTGAGTTATTATTCTCTTAGTTAATAGCTGCGGTTTTACGTATTTCGTACTACTGATTTCAAAGCTTGTCATGGTTTACTCTAAAATGTATCTTATGTACATCCGTTGTTTCATAATATAGCTACAAAATTTAGACAAGTCACGTATATTATGCATATTTAAGAAAACTCCATAAATTCGTACATTCTATGGTGAAACGAAGCATAGGATTTCCGAATTGGCAATATATTGTAATTATTAATAATACGGCGGCGAAATGCATTCCATTCAGCTTCTATGTCACGAACCAGGAAACAGTAAAGAGCGAAGAGACAGACTGTTGCTCTTGCTTCGAGTTGTTAGATACGGTTCAGGTGAGCCGCAATGTTTTCCAGTTCCCGAATGGCGCCACCTCTCCACTCCACGAATGATGCAAACACGATAAATCACTTCGAAAGGTTCATCCCCGTCTAGGGAAATACCTAGGAAAAGCCCGTGCATTATCTTGTGCACTCCGTTTTCTCCTTTAATTGATTAACCTACTTGGGGAAACGGCGGCGTCCTCGGATTGGAGTTCCACAGACTACCAGTGCCGTTTGTGTCAAATCCAAGCTGTTTGCCCGTTATTTGTTGATTTATACAATACCGGTGCTCCTGAGAAATTCAATCTCGCCATCTACACCGAATGATTTAGAATATAACACATAAACTCTCTCACACACACATAAACTGAAATTGAAGTTTAGGAGGAACACAGTTCGTGATAATATATAAAGCGGAAAGGCTTCTTAATCTTCAAATACCATTTTAATATATTAAAAATGTATTAATTATATTAATGACGTTAAGATTGAACAAAAGAAACATTAGAAATGCAAGTCGTTCTTCAAATTTTGCTTCTGGTTCGATAAAATTGGCCCCGGGGTGTGGAAACAAAAATCCCGTTGTTCTAACCGCGAAGTTAGTGGTCCACAAACCTGTTTTAATAAATTTAGACCCATCGGCCAAGTCATTCAACTTCTGTTGCGTGATTCAATACGCTTCCATTTGCTTTGTTTCTGGTAAATATTCACTAGCACTCAAGATATTGCTTTCGGTTTCCTTGGAATCTGTTTCGTGAAAACAAAAAGTTCTTGGGTATTTAGGATTAGATAACTTTCAAGGGAGTGGTAAATATTTAGTTACGCAGCAAATTTTTCTAGTATTACAAGTTCTTTGTTCGCTTTGCCTCATCTTCTGTCGAAAGACTGAATAAAAGTTGTATTCCTTGTTTGACAATGATGAGAGAGTAAATTAGTTGTAATTTTGAAATCTATATGTATAGACTTTGTTCACTCTATGGAGATTGAAGAAAGGCGAGTTCTTAATTAAGTTTACTTTTAAACTGCCTCAAAATTGTGAATCCATCTGTGGGTTGTAGTAATGTTTGGCGCACTGCCCTACTTTAAAACATTTCATCAGAAAAATTGTATGAATTTATATTATTTGTATGCCATGGCGCATTGGTGATAATATTTAGTGTTTTATGTGAGATATAAATATATAATATATACGGCAGATTTACCAACTACAATAATGACAACGGTTGCTACACATGCCGATGACATGACAGTCGTCGCATCACACAGACCAACTCGGATAATATCCAAAACTGGTTCAAGAAATGGCCAATGAAATATTTAGATATGCATCTATTGGGTTAGCAACTAAGTACTTTCGGTTTTTACTGATAGAAAGCGTTGCTTTATTATTTGTATAACGTATGTTAGTGCTGTACTTTACCGTTTGTCGCGTGATACTAGTCACATTGACGTAACTCCAGAAGCAAGTAGTGCGTGATTTTTATTAAAGCTATTAGTTGTGGGTTAATTTTAAATGGAGTGCAGAAACGAACATTTTCGACATATTTTACTATTTTATTTCCGTAAAGGAAAGAAAGCTGCTGCGGCTCACAAAAAGATATGCGAAGTTTATGGTGCTAATTGCTTAACAGAGCGCACGTGTCAGAATTGGTATAAAAAATTCCGTTCTGGAGATTTTTCCCTCAAAGATGAGCAACGTTCTGGTCGGCCTACTGAAGTTGATGATGACCAAATCAAAGTCATAATTGAAGAGGATCGTCATATAACTGTTCGAGAGGTTGCGGAGAGGCTACATGTATCGCACACAACAATTGAAAAACATTTGTCTTGGGCTAGTTAAGAAGCTTGATATTTGGGTACCTCACGAATTGAAAGAAATTCATCGAACACAAAGAATCAACTTTTGCGATATGCACCTTAGACGAAATGAAACAGACCCTTCCTTAAAAAGAATCATCACTGGTGATGAAAAATGGGTCCTGTACAGTAACATAGTTCGAAAACGATCATGGAGCAAACACGATAAACCAGCTCAAACCACATCGAAAGCTGAATTGCATCCAGAAAAGATCATGCTGTCAGTTTGGTGGGATTACAAAGGTGTTGTGTTTTTTAAGCTGCTTTCACGGAACCAAACGATCAATTCTGATGTTTACTGTCAAAAATTAATAAAACTGGATGAAACAATCAAAGAAAAACGGCCAGAATTGTCAAATCGGAAAGGTGTAGTTTTCCATCAAGATAATGTAAGGCCTCACACATCTTTGGCAACTCGTGGGAAACTATTGGAGCTTGGCTGGGAAGCGATGCCACATCCCCCATACAGCCCTGATCTAGCACCATCTGATTACCATTTATTTCGAAGTTTGCAGAATTCTTTGAATGGTAAAACTTTCACAAATGACGATGACTTTCACTCGCACCTGGTTCAGTGTTTTGCTGATAAGGACCAGAAATTTTATGAGCGCGGAATCATGCAGCTGAAAAAAAGATGGCAAAAGGTCATTGAGCAAAATGGAAAATATATAATTGATTAAAAACTATTCTTTGTTTAAAAAAAGTGTTTTATTTTATACTACAAAACCAAAAGTACTTAGTTGCCAACCCAATAGATAGGTAATTTACTTGGCAGATACGTAATTTCACAAAACAGAAATAGTTAGGTATCGATTTGAATCAAATGTATTGGTTTATCTGAAGCAGATTACAATTACCTATCGAAAATAAATTGTTGCTATCTAAGTTTAAAAGTATTAAATTTTGTATTAAAGTTTAGTTTAGTTCTTTATAGACACAATCATGCGTTGTTTATGTTCTTATAACCTTTATTTTAGTATGACCGTAAAAACAAAGTGTGTTTTCCATGTATAAAAACGGTATTTTTATACGTAAACTAGTAAGCGATAAAAAAATTTGAAACCAAATTATAAGAGCGCGGGAAAAATGTCAATAGTACAACTTTTTACCAGTTTTTTGGGAAACAAAAGAGAAACTTTGGTAATGAACATGACACAAGCATTTCACAGTGTTGACTTCAATATGTCCCTTAAAATGCACATTTTGCGTTCCTATTATCTAAACTTTCTCTGGAAAATACGAGCGATGTTGGTGTTGAGCACGGCGAGCGCTTCCACCAAGACATTTTGACATGACAACATGACAAACGGTATTAAGAAAAATGGATTCTTGTAATGTTAGCAAGTTACTGTTGAACGTTAAGAAAAGATGTTGTGGGAGTTGTTTATAAGAGACAATGCAATATATCGCATTTCTAATTATAAGAATTTGAAATATATGTATTGGGCAAGCAATCTATGTAAGTGTCCATAAGGAGAAAAAATTGATTTGGCAACACTGAGTAGTTGGAATGAATTTGTTGAATATTGAAGATAATTTGACAGTTCCTATAAATCAGTAATTGAATGCTGCATGTAAGAAGGAAAGAAAAGATTTTGTACTCTTAATATTTATTGCAGCACAAAATTACAATAAACTTCATTTAAAAACAATTTATAAATACTATTTCAAATAAACATTATTGTAGAACTATAGCAAGTATCCAAAGTGACTACCATAAACCTGTAAACATTAGTCTAATCGTCTCCTCATATTGGTAAACACATTTTGCAATATTACCGCATTGATATTGTGCACTGCTTCTGTTATTGAGTACTCCAATTTCTTCAAAGTATGCAGTATGTTGCTAGCGACTTCATCTTTCAAGTATCCGAACAAAAAGAAATCTAGCGGAATTAAATCTGGAGAATTTGCTGGTCAACGTTCTCTGCTAATTAATCTTTCATCAAAATAATTTAAATTAGCATATGATGTATGGTGTAGTACCATCTTGTTAGGAGTAACCGTCATGCAGTTCTTCCTTGTGTTGTTAAAGAATACTGGTCTCACAATGCATTTGCGTGACATAGCAAGCCAAAGTCCAACTTTTACAGGATGCAAAATTGTTTCTGTGAATTTCTGTGGATTCTGGGATGACCATATGCGATAATTTGCACTACTGCTATATACAGATAAGTGGAATTAAACCTCATTCAAGAAGAAACTCTTATTTAATATCTCATTGTCGTCAAATATATTGCTAAATCAATTGCAGTATTCTCTTCCACCACCAAAATTGTTGGTGGACCGATATTTTATATGGTTTAAATACAAGGTGTTTCTTAGCTGTACGAACACTATCGTAGGACACACCTATAACAAATATTTGTTATTTATTTCTATGCTTTGTTTAAAAAAGATGTCTACCTGTTAATGATATATTTGGAGTTTAAAGAGTAGTTATATTTTCTTTTTTACGTTTTATTAAACTGCCTGTTTCAATAAATCGTTTTACGAGGCTATTTTTCTGCTTGACAAATGTGTTATAAGTAATATCTTCCTAGGGATATCTAGCTGTAAGTTGATTTATGCAGGGTTGGCATTGGGGGTAAAATTTATTCTGATCTACTGAGAACGGCATGCCATTATACCTGTGAAAACAATCATAACAAATACTGGCGTAAATTGTTTCTGTTTACTTACTATAAAACTCGATATACGAGGTCTGATAAAAAAATAACCGTTATTTTCAAATTTCGTGAGTTACGTATATTCGATTTTCGCATTTTTTCCTGTTATGTTGGTACACATGTCTGTTATATATGTTGGCAATATCAGCCATTTTGGATTGTCAGTTTTTTTTTGAGAGATAAAAAGGTTAGTCGTGTTTTGGTGTGCTCTTCGATTTTTTACTATTCGAAAAAAAGGATCAAAGAATATGTATTAAATTTTGCGTTAAAAACGGAATAAAGTGCTCCAAGGCACTTGAAATGTTGACTGTGGCATTCGGCGAGTCCACTTTGTCACAAAAAAGTGTTTATAAGAGGTACAAGCGCTTTGCAGAAGGCCGAGAAAATGCACGCCAAGTTCGATCAAATGTGAAGGTTTTACTCACTATTTTCTTCGATTATAATAGCGTGGTGCATCATGAGTTCTTGCCAACAGGTCGTACGGTTAATAAGGAATACTACAAGGAAGTTATGCAACGTTTGCGTGAAGCAATACGGCTCAAACGATCGGAATTGTGGAAAAAACAATCACCATCATAACGCACCAGCTCACACGTCGATGCTTGTGCGTGAGTTTTTGGCCAAAAACAAAACCGTTATCATGCCTCAACCACCGTATTCACCGGACTTGGCCCCCGCTGACTTTTTTCCTCTTCCCAAAACTGAAGACACCGATGAAAGGAAAGCGTTTTGCTACGATTGAGGAGATAAAAGAAAAATCGAAACAGGAGCTGTTGGCGATACCAAAAAGCGCGTTTTAGAAGTGTTTCGAGGATTGGAAAAAACGCTGGCATAAGTGTATTATATCTGAGGGGGATTAATTTGAAGGGGACAAGATAGTTATTGATGAATAAATAAATACTTTTTGAAAAAATTGAAAATAACGGTTATTTTTTGATCAGACCTCGTACATCGCTGATAATGAATCCATAAATACAGATTACAAATAATGAATGGAAATGCGAAGAAGGTGAAAATAGAAATAAATAACGAAATAATAAATCACTGCAAAAGTAAACAAACTGCATAGTCAGAGTTTACACATCGAGCTACCCTAAGTTTAAAGACTTTTATGGTATCACAACAAGACATCTGAGGTTGCTTATTCCGTACATTAATCCAAACGAAATTAGAACTAACTTGGCCATCTACCTATTATTAAAATAAATGTTTCTACATTTTCTATAAAAATTAGTGTACGTAAATTGATGGCAAAACAAAAAGTTTAAATTTATTAGCCGCTGATATCAGAGAGTGTAGACTTATCAAATGTTTCTTTTAAATTTTCCATTTCGTCAGTGAGCAAGCAGCAAGGTGAAGTTTATATTTAGTACTAATTTGATATCCGTTCAGGAAAAAATAAAATAAAAAAAATGCAATATTTTCAAGAGTTTAAATTGCTTATAAAAGTAAATGAATGTTTATTTTTCATCCTGACTAAATCCAAAAAATATACATATATCGTAAGCAGCATGCAGATTAGGTTATTCGTCTCGTAAGATTGTAGAATTGGTGGAACTGGAAAAGAGAATAAATTAAATTACTCCTCGCTCTTAAACGTTTTATCCTTATCCAAATACAACAAAAATACCAGTTTTTGTTTACACTTTTTTTTAAAAGCAAGCAAATAGTTAAATCGTTAGAAAACAAAACATAAACATTCGTGTTGTCCGGATATTGCGGTTGTCATTAGCAGACCGCTACCATCATCCTCGCATTAAAAATGCACGCAAATATTTATCCTGCGCCATTTTAATTATTTCGCACAAAAAAAAGGACGGCGCAACCTCGATCCGAGATATTACCACGCCCTGGGCCAACAAAGCGACCGGCATAAATAAATAAAAAGAATATTAGATGATATCGCGTTACATTTCATCTTCCGGTGTTGCCGTCGCTGCTTTGCATGGGGAATTTCGCTTGATACGCGTCGAGAGAAGGTATTTTCTAGCTTCTGGGATAACCTGACTTCAGAGCTTCAAACGAAGGAATCCACTTTAAGCAGAAGGACATTCAACCAAGCACATTTAAAATGTATAAAAGTTTCCTGAAAGACGTCTCTGATATATTACGTCTGATTTAATGCACCTTTTCTGGAATTCTGAGATTATTGCGCGTAATTATTGACTATTCAACTGTTTAGAAGTAAATTTTTTTATAAATAACATTGTTTCTTCTTGCACGTGTATTTTATTTGTTTTTTGCGTACTGATTCTGAAGCTAGTTCCGAAATTTCTCCATCACATCAGCATTTGGAGATCAATAATTAAATAGCTTTTATTGAAAATATCTTTAATTTTAATTATTTATTTTAGAAAATTGTATCGCAAAATATTACAAGAAATACTGCATTGTTTAACATGTTTCGACATGTTTGAACATGTCCGGATCTCTGTTTTTTTTTTTGAGTGAGGAAAATGTCTAACGCCCACTTTTCTCCGTTTTCAAAAGTCTTTCCACGAATCTGGCGTCTCCGTACCTGTCCACCTCTTCTACTCGAAGAAGATGTGTTGAGCATATTTTGAGCCTCGTTTACTCTAAGACCGTTTCAATCAAAGTATTAATACTTGTGTTTTACTTGAGTATATAAGAAACTACATATGGGTTATTCAAATCAAATTAAATGCATTCGTGATAGTCGATTGTGTGTTTATATTAACAATATCACGTACGTGTATAAATGATCGCAACAGCTTTTGTTACGTTGGCATTGTTCACCAAACTGCGCACGAGTGTGCGTTTTGTCTTTCGACGGCACAAATCGTGTACGGAATTTGTTTCGTGCGGGTTTTTGCCGTAGTTGTTTGCCGGCATTGTTTAATTATCTGTTGATGATGACAACTTAGTTGTCGAAATACGTATACAGAACACGAAAATTAATGTAGAAAGGGGTTAATATCAACCTTAAGTGATGAAGTTAATCAACCACAGGCTCCTCCATCAAAGTTGCCTACCATCATTTTATTTAAGACAGATTTACACGTTTTCTTATATTGTCAAAAGCAGTTATCAACACAGCTCTTGTACATTGTTAGGTCGTAGTATTTGTGTCGGACATATAAAAGAGTCTCAAGGAAAATACTTCTTCCAATGTGTATCACTTATTAAAACTTTTTTTTGTAATCAAGTGTTAATATAAAAATAGCTTCTCTAAAATGTGTTTTTAAAAACAAAATACTTTATTTGATTGTTGTTTCATATCTTTTGATTAATGATAAAATGATGAAAAAAATTAAGCTTCGAAGCAGAATCTTAAAATAATTCCACGTAACATAGAGAACGGTGCGATTTTTATTTACAACAGTAGTTTACAAGTTCCCTGCGTCGACCAGTTTGTGACGGGGCAGCCGGCGCCACTGTTTATTGATTTATCCAGCCTGTTCCGTAGGACTATAAGAGAGATACTAAATTGTACCTTATCGAAGGTGTTCCGAGCAAAAAAAATAAACTAATAAATCACTTATCCGATGGACAAAAACGTAACTGACTCTTTTCAGGTCAAGTTAAATGTTCTTATCCGAAACTTGAAACTTAATAAACGCTTCTCCTACCCCCCGGAGACAGAGCATATCCACGAAGTAAATAAATAAATGCTCTGCCTCGTCTCTCGCCCTGTCTTTCTCTGAATGAACATTAAGGAACAAATATCGTTTAAGATAAGGCACACACTGTCAGGGGAGCAGAGAAAACGAGGAACAAGATAGAGTAGGAGCGTACTCGTTTATATCGCGAGGGAGAAAGGTCGAATATTGTCGTCTAAGATTGGGAAGGTGTAGGAGTACATTGCGCATTAATGTGGGATCCTTTCAATATAAGTTGGGAATTGTAAGGAATTACGAAACTCGTACAAAATACATACTTACCGTATATACGTTTCATCTCGTCTGTATTATTAATAAGCGCAGAGCAGTAAGAACTTAATATATTGTAGACGAAGAAATTTATATATCCCATGAGAATTATATTGGTTCTGGGAAAAAGTTCGTGGCGTTTTTTCAGTAAAATTCAACTGGTCCCCGCATGGCGCGTGGACGAATTCATTTAAACCGAATATGCTCCATTATTATCGACAATGTTTCGCCATTTTTTTGATAGATCCATGATCCCATCGGTGAAAAACTTCTGTGGTTTCTGGTCGAAAAACTGAATCAAGTAGTTTTCACAGGCTTCTTTTGAAACCAACTTAATTCCATTGAGAGAGTTCTGCAGAGATCGAAACAGATGATAGTCAGAGGGTGCTATATCCGGACTGTAAGGTGGGTGCATCAAAACTTCCCAACCAAACTCTCTCAATTTTTGACGGGTCATCAAAGAAGTGTGTGGTCGGGCGTTGTCATGATGGAAGACAACACCTTTCCTATTAATCAATTCGGGCCGTTTTCTTTCAATCGCCTGGCGTAATCTCTCTAGTTGTGCACAGTAGAGTTGAGAATCAATCGTCTGACCAGTTGGAAGTAGCTCGTAGTGGACGATTCCCATCCAGTCGCACCATACACACAGCATCACTTTTTTTGGCGTCAACGTTGGCTTAGCGAACGCTTGTGACGGCTCACCATCCTTTATCCACGATCTTTTACGCTTCCGATTATCGTACGTAATCCATTTTTCATCTCCGGTTATTAAACGTTTCAGAAACGGCTCGATTTCATTCCGTTTCAGCAGCGCATCGCAGATGTTAATTCGGTCAATCATGTTTTTCACGCTCAACTCATGAGGAACCCATACGTCAAGCTTTTTTTTGTAACCAGCTTTGTGTAAATGGTTCAAAACAGTTTTGTGGTCAATGCCTAGCTCCATGCCAATATCGACACTGCTGATATGCTTATCTTGTTGGACTTTTTCAAGAATTTCATCAGATTTTTCAGTGATTGGACGACCGGAGCGTGACTCATCTTTCACATTGAAATTTCCAGAACGAAAGCGAGCGAACCATTTCCGCGCAACAGATTTCGATAAAGTACCTTCACCGTACACAGCACAAATTTTATCACAAGCCTGCGCAGCGTTCTTCCCCTTATCATAATAATATTGCAGAATATAGCGGAATTTCTCATTATTCTTCTCCATTTTCAAGTGCGAATAACTTTCCAACCACTGCACCGATTACAATGTTTCTACGCTCAAACTAACGTTCGGAAGGTCATCTAAAAAACGAGCCCTCGGTGGTGTCGCTGTGACTTGTTGTTCTTTAGTTATCGGCAACCAATGCCATCTATCGGGAAAAACGCCACGAACTTTTTCCCAGACCCAATATATAAATATCTTAACATATAAACTTGTAAGCATACTTTACACATCTGAATGTGTGATCGAAAATGCCAAACACTATTAAAATTATCTCTACAAAATGACATAATTTAACTGGAAAAAGTAATATATTTGTTTGATTTTAGATGACGAAATTTGTGATGTTAGACTTTCTTATACCCTTTTTTGACAGAATTATGAATGTCTAACATATAAACGAGTAAACATGCGTTACAACCCTGAATGTGTAATCAAAAGCAGCAAATATTATCAAAACTGTATCTAGAAAGAATAACCTAACTGAAAAATACAATCCGTTTGATTTTAGATCACGAAATTTATGATGTTCGACTTCTTTGTACCTTGTTTGGCTACAATTTTTTGAAGATTTTTGGCTTGCTTTAATTCCGAAGCCTCGCTTTTTGTAACAAAAATATCTGTTTCCCTAAGAGGCAAAGTTAAGTCTTTAGCGATTACGAAATTAATTTGGCCAAGAAAAAACTGGTTAAACTTGTTAGTCAAACATTCTTGAGTTCGAAAGATGAATCTGTTCATTTAATGAAAAAAATCCTTGTAAAATAATTTGGACGTTTTATAGAGCAAGGCGTAAAAAAGTGTAAGAAAAAGAAACCGTAAAAAATGTGTGAGAGCATAAAAATTTTAACGAACTTCATTAACTGATATATTGACTTAAAGTAGCAAGAGAGCTACAAAAGAATCTAAGAAAGTTATAAATTTAGAAGATAGCTGTTGAGAAAATGGAACACAAGACTGTATTTAAAAGATGCACATAGTGTGGGTGAAAAACGTTCATTTATGTAGTATAATTTGTAGTAATTTAAAAACCAATTTATTAATGGCACATAAGCGACAACAGTGTCATAAGTCAAAAAAATAATTTTAAGGCTATAGAGGAATTAAGTGTTAAACTAGTTACATTTTCTTCTACAGTAACGGTATCTAATCCTCCCTAAATAGGGATTTGTGTCTATTTGCAGAGGTGACAGCCATATCAGAATTTTTTGTCAGCAGTGTCATAGATCAGATTTATCATTTTATGATTTGAGATACTATTGTCGCCCATGTGCGTAATATGGGGCTTCATGTAATAGATTCCTATAAAAGATTATGAAAAGTTGTGGGTTTATAACAAGGTAGGGTCGTTGGATATAAAAACCGTCAGTGCACTATGATGGGTGGCTAGTGTTTTGCATGGACAACCTATTTTTATATCAGAAATACCTCATGTTTCAGCAGACTTAATCAAATTTGAGCCGCAAGAAATGCTCTCGATCTTTGAGATGTTTCTGGCTTCGGGAACGGAATTATCGACAGCTAAACATCCATCACCCCTTCGAACATATACTTAGTAGATCGGCATGGCCCTATGCTTTTATATAGTAAATTAAGAAAAGATACAATTACATATTCAATGAATAGGCAATCCAATTGCTGTAGAAATAATAACAACTAAGTTGTTTTAACTTTCTTGCAATATTTGGAGCGCTACCTAAAGAGGAAATCGCTGGTCATTTATATGGCACTAGTTAATTCTTTCCCTTTGGCTAGAGATTTATAGTTTAGTCGTATGCTCAACAAACTTATTAATAAAGTTAATTGTAGCTCTTTATTTCAAATTCAGTTCATTACCCAAAGCATAGAAGCATTCTTTGATATTCTAATTCGACTTCTAATGAGCTGATGACCAGTTATTCTACATTTAACATTATCAGCTCATATGTAATTGAGATGTCTTCACGCTTTCTTGGGGCATAGCTTGCTAGCTTAGCATACGAGATCTGTTGAACTCTCTATTTCTTTTGCACATGAAAGGTTTGGCACATTTGTAAAGTATTGTTTTCCAATATTGCTCTGCTAAATTTTCTTTCGGTATTTTGTTTATACTGTTCAGAATACGCAGACTTCTAAGAAGAAAAAAGAATTGTTAATTTCTTATAATATTTGAAATTCTTTTTGTAACTTTCTTAGATCTGAAAGTTCTATATTACCAATGTTATGCGCTTGTTTTTTCGTTTTAATTTTGAGTGGGAGGCAGAAATTATTTCCAATTTTACAAATTGTCTTTAGAACGCATTTAAATTCATTCATTGTAGGTTTTGTCTCAAAAAGTTGAATGGAAGTATGTTACATTAAATACCTTGTGGGGACCATTTAAATACGTATGTATGTAACAGGTTGTTGCAAATGTAATGTCCGTTTTTTCCTTCAGTCTGAACTGAATCGCACCTGTGTGAAGACGTGTATGTTTTTGCTGAAAATTATTATTGTATTTGTAGAAAAGGGTATTTATTTTGAAGTGTGTACCTGTTCCATTTCTTGGAAAGATTAATACACCTTGTCCTTGTCTCGCCTATGGAAATGCTGTCGGCAAGAGATATTCGAGCAATTTACCTCTTTCAATTTAAAAAAGAATTAAATGCAGCTGCAGCAACGCGAGAAATTAATCAGACGTTCGGTGAAACCACGTGTAATGAACGCACATTACGGCGACGTTTAAAAAATTCAGCGAGGGAAATTTTGATTTGGAAAATGGGAATCGCAGAAATGCGCGTAGCACCGTTAATGACGACGAGCTGCGTGCAGAAGTTGAAAGTAATCCGTCGACAACAGTGCGTAGCCTTGCAGAAACATTTCAAGTGTCCATTGCCACCATTAGTCGTCACCTTTCTTCGATTGGCAAAGTGAAGCAACTCGATCGATGGGTGTCGCACCAATTAACGGAAGCCAATAAGCTCCGTCGATTAGAGGTGGCTACCTCTTTGGCTAATCGACAGAAAGTTGAACCGTTTCTTCATCGAGTGGTAACGTGTGACGAAAAGTGGATGCTTTATGATAATCGGAGACGGTCAGGACAATGGTTAGATCGAGGTGAAGCACCAAGACAGCATGCACGAGCATCACTTCACCCGCGAAAGATTATGGTGACTGTATTGTGGACCAGTAAGGGTATTATTCACTATTCATTTTTGCAACCTGGTGAAACCATCACGGCAGCGTCCTATTGTGCCGAACTGGAAACTATGCATGGAAAATTGAGCCGCTTGCAGCCCTCACTAGTCAATAGACATGGACCCATACTTGTTCATGATAATGCAAGACCTCATGTTGCACAACAGACAATCCAAAAACTTTCGGAATTTGGTTACGAAATTCTCCCTTACCCACCTTATTCACCTGACCTTTCGCCAACTAATTTTCATTTTTTCCGAAGTTTAGACAATCACTTAAAAAATAGGGACTTCCCTGACCGGGAGTCTGTAATAGCAGTGATTGAGCAATATGTGAGCCGTCAAAACCTAGATTTCTTTTCAAAGGGAATTTTTCAGCTTCCAAGCCGTTGGCAACAAACTATTGATGTAAATGGAGACTTATTTTGCAGAATAAATATTTATATTTTTTTAAATTTAGACTTTTTTTTTATTCCTTTCAAAATCGGACATTTCATATGTAACAACCTGATATGTATGTATGTATAACTTGTGACTACTTTAGATAATTTAAATATTCGTTCCCGGAGATAATTTCAGTAAATTTTCTGTCTCTTTCCTTTCGCAATTTCAACTTTTAGATTCGTTTCGACTCTTCAAATAAACATTTACCCAAGGAAACTTTTTAATTTGCCAAAAGTAACAAGACCGGAGCTAACTTGATTTCCGTTGATCTAAAATTAAAAGTAAGTCTTCACGAGGCGTACGTAGCTTGCGGTAATTTAAAGACGAAAAAATAAACCCACGTTTATAGCAAATTTACATTTGACTCCAGGGGTAATGATGTGTGCAAAACTTCAAACTAGTCAGTTAACGTGAAAACTTTAAGTTTTGCATCCCATGGTCGTTTCTTTTTTGGTTAATGAATTCCAATCAAATCAAAATAAGTTCAAGTGATATTGATTGAAAAGCATATAGGGGTATATTAACTAAATTGAAATTTGTATAGAATAATGCAAACCATTTCTGTTGCTTTTTATTGAACTTCTTACTATTATATCCTTTTTAACTTTTTTATGTTCATTCTCGAAGCATAAATTCAACTTTTCTATTGCGAGCTGCGAGAATAAGAATAAAGAACTGTGATTCAAACTTTTCGGTTAACAAACTTAAAACTATTTTTTACAAATGCACTGAGTTCGCAAAATGTAAACACTACCGATGCGCCTAACACTATTATCATGGAATATATGTGTACCCGCGTTCATTTTGTAATTCATTGTGTAATAAAAAAGTTCCTTCTAGAAACAGGTCCCACCCACGCAAAAAATTCGTTCATCGTTTTGTAACTTATTCATAAGAAAGGAGGCACATCGAAAATCATTTATGAAATCCAGTGATGACATAGCGTTCCGGTTTGGTGCGCGAGCGGCGTATAAGTGCGAAATCGTGTTGTCTCTAATTAAATTTCATTCGGCGGACGAGGTGAGACGAATATGCGTATATTTTCATTTTAAAATTTAAAAAACAAGCGTCATGTATGTTTCCAAATAAGCGCGCGATTTCGCTTGATGTTAAAAACTCGTTCATTTTGATAAACACGAACGTGATTATATGTACAATAGGTTATGCCTATTAGCGGACACTGCTCCTGATTTGATTGTATTAAAGTGTACAAATATTTGCAAAATAAAAATACTTTGTTATTATTAGTTTTTTATTGAAATGATATATACCAGGGGTTAAAAAATATGTCAGCTTAATATGTGCATAAAAGCCTTAACATGGTTCCCCGAATGTATGGTTTCGAAAATACGAAACATTTTGCGTTTAAACCACGCCGAAGCTGTGCAGGTTTTGGATGATAAATGAGAAGTTATTGCGCTATGCATCCAGGTATAGGTACACGTCTTTCAGCCGAATCGAAAGATAGGCTTCGATGAATCCCATGTGGTTCTGCATAATTTCTGAATATCATTTTTATTATGTGCAAGCAAGCAAACAAACTATGTAATTCATGAACAAACAACAAACACGAAAAGTGACACCTCTGCCGCAAAAATCTTCTAACTCTTTCGAAAACTTCCACATTGACTCGGATTCGATGATATCTTTGTTTTATTAATTGCCGCAGTTCCTTGAGGTCATTTACTGGCGTAACGTGAATAAAAGTTTTCAACTATCGCCAAAGAAAGAAATCAAAGAGGTTTCGGGAGATTTTTCAGGCCATGATACAGGTCCGCCTCTTTTTCCGGAGATGTCGTCACCACTGTGAAATGGAGAGAGGCTGTTTTGAACATCTCATTTGATTTTGCCTTTTGTTGTTTGCTAATACATCAATGCTGTTTGTTTGTTTGTTTATAATGAAACAGTGGTGTAAATGCAAGATGTTTTTTATCTCCGAAACAGTCCATTTGTCCATGTTTATTTTTGTGTTTATTTTACGTATATATTGGATCGTATTATCGTCTATCAAAACTTATGATATATTTTATTAAATACTTGAAAGTCCTGAAAACGATTCTGATGTCCAAATTTATCTAAGTTATCTAACTGGCTTAAACCTAAGAGAATAAAAAAACTTGAAAAACCACATCAGATATTTTTGATTCTTTAAGTGGATTATCATAAAATCCTGTGATTTTATTTTGAAAAGTTGTGTCTATATTTTACTAGTTGCAAACTACTGTTTTATATACTGTGAAGGCTAAATTCAAAACTTTTTTTTTAATGAAAGTCATGTCAAAATTAAAACTTTCGAATGTGTAAATTGTGAACTTTTGATTATATAAGTGGATTATCTTCAGAGTTTGAATGATTTTGCTATAAAAAATAGTTAGTCTCTATTCTACTAGTTCAAAACTACTGTCTTATACATTACCAAACCTAAATTCAGAACTTTTCATTTTGACGAAAATCTCATTTTTTCCAAAGGGGGTATACTCGCAAAAATTGCTATTTTTCAAAAGTTATAGTACATTAATAAAAGCTTGCCTACTGACATTTTCGTAGGTCCTAAAAACGATGCTGCTGTCAAAATTTATCTAACTCTCCTACTTTAATCTTGAAAGAATGCCAAACTTGAAAAACCATTCAACTCTTGATTATATAAGTGGACTATCTTCAGAGCTTGAATGGTTTTGCTGTAAAAAATAGTTAGTCTATATTCTATTAGTTCAGAACTACTATTTTGTCCATTATCAACATAAATTCAGAACTTTTTATTTTGACGAAAGTCGCAATTTCAAATTCAAAAGAAAATAATGTGTTTTAATGTATTGTATCCATATGTCCAATAATATGTTTTCTTGGTAAGGAGACGTTATAAAAATAAAGTAATTTTTGCACCTTTCATTCGATAATTTAAAATTTTCCTGTAAAATTAAAGTCTGCGAGAAAGTCTAATATTTAAACTTGATTTCATATTGCCGACGTTTATATATATTCGCAATATCCACACCTACATACATACGTATAGTAGGTTCCTCAGATATCAAAGAGACAAATCATTTGCTTGGATAGGTTCTAATTTTACAAGCAACAAAGGAAATTACTTTAATTAAAATACCTATTCTGGAAATGAGGGCAATTTAATTTTCAACCAACATGCCATCCGAATGAAGAATTTCTTATCGAATTTTCTGTAGACCTGAAAGGCAACAGGAAGTGTGTAAGTGAATTATATCGGAGTTCGATTTTATTCCGGTATCGCATAAAAATAGAACGAGATCTGATATAATATAATAGGGGAGCGGAAATTTAATACCTAATGTAGTTTAGAGCAAAGGTGCCCGAGCTGATAGATTTTCGAAGGGAATTACCGGGAACAGAAAGTTCCCTCAAAACAATCTATATATCTCCCGTATATTAAATCACGTATGAAAGATAGTCGCCAACAATTGCACACAGAGGGCGCATTGTCCAGAAGAAATTTATGCATGTGCCTTTACAATGGATATTGGCGAACAGAAATTGAAATTACCGTTATTGCTTGACGACCTGTTAAAATGATTTTTATTGCTCTCCTTTGGAAAAAAGAAGATAAATTGCAATTTCATTATCTTTCTGAATTGTTAGTTTTTTTAAATTTAATATTGGGTCAAAATTTAAAATTTTAAAACCAAAAATCAAATTTGAAACAGTACGAATTTTATAAATTTGACTTGATTTTGTATGCTGCTTCTAACACGTGGAATATATAATTGGATTTGTTTTATATCGGATCGCACCTGCAGGTGGTGATTTATTGTTGTAGATGTAGCATTTTATTTCAACTTTTTATGAGTTTAATGAAAGTCATAGGTCCAAGATATATTGCGGCATCTTGAGATTATAGTTATTCGAATTGAAGACCCGCGATATATCGTGAATAATGTTATGGTTGATGTCACTGATAAAATTTTGTCTGTATATAATGCCAGAACCGAGAGGATTTAGTTATTGTAGCCCACACGTTCACGGGTTACAAAAGTTTTGCTATGCGTATGGGTGGTCATTTATAGAACTTTTTTCCAGATACTGTATCAATACTTACCAAATCTTTAAAGAAATTAAAGCTTTACTTAAATTCAAAAACTTACTACACGGTGGGAGAATTCTTTTCGGAAGTTTTTTTATTGTAACGGGTCTTCCAATAAGGGGTTTATTTTTTATATGTAAAAAAAACGAGTATTTTTAAACGAAATCATCGAATGTTTATTTATTTTGTAAAGAGGAGGGTATGCCATTAATAACGGAAAACAATATCAGCCAAATAGCCACCACAGCTACGCTTGCTTCTTTTCATGAAATTTTCCATTACCAATTCGCACATTTGCGGCTGTATGTTCTCGATAACTTCAAGAATTCATCTTCGAGGTCTTGAATCGATTGTGGGCCATTATCCTAGACCTTGTCTTCACGTGCCCCCAAAGAAAAAAGTCTAAAGCTGTTAAATCACAAGATCTCGGTGGCCAATTGTGATCACCTCTTCGAGAAATCACACGGCCAGGAAACTTTTCACGTAAAAGAGCGATGGTATCATTACTTGTGTGGCACGTAGTACCGTCTTATTGAAAATAAACATCGTCCGCATCAATACCTTCCAATTCCGGCCATACGAAATCATTAATCATTGCTCGATAGCGAAATCCATTCACCGTAACATTGCTCCAGATTCATCGTCGAAAAAGTAAGGCCCAATGACCTCGCCAGATAAAAAACCGCACCAAACAGTCACACTTTGAGGATGGAGAGGCTTTTCAACAATAACTCTTGGGTTTTCTGAGCCTCAAATACGACAATTCTGCTTGTTAACGTAGCCTCCGATGTAAAAATGGGCCTCACCATTCAAAATGATTTGTCCATGAAATTCCGGATCAGTTTGATGCATTTTAAGGACCAGATGAGCAAAGAGACGACGTCGTTGATGGTCAGTAGGCGTGAGTTTTTATGTTAACAGAATTTTAAAAGCCTTAAGGCGTATGTGGAATGCCTAATTCCAAAGAACGACGAGAAATGGATATACTTGGGTTTTCCTCAATACTATGGACTACAACAACTCTGTTGTTCTTGAGCGACGTGCACCAATTTGATCCTTCACATCATTAACTTGTCCCAACAGCTCAAATTTTTCCATCAGTTTCACAGTTGCTGGCGTAGTTTTGTCATCTCTCAAGTAGTTACAGGTTGAGTCATGACAATTGTTAAAATGGCGGGCTATTGAAAATGAAATATCTTATTTTAACACCTTTTATTTACATAGTTTTATATTTGACCATTTTGCACTTTTGCGATATTTTTATTATTACGTTTTACACCCATGTAAATGGCTAACGTGATTAATAAAAATATAATTAATATTATTATTATTATTATGAGAGTTAAATTCGAATAATATTAAATATGGAAACAATATTGTTAAACAATTGACTTTTTGCAAATGGTCACTTAGTTATGTACACTGCTATATATGTATGTTTGCGTAAATTTTCGATATCAGTTATCTGAAGTTATAATACATTTGATCTATGGAGAGACGTACTCTTTAATATTTTATCATAAGTAATATTCAGTTCGTATACAGAAGAATTTTAAGTTTTCTCCATTTTCCTGGAAAAACTGGAGTGAACTAACTTAAAAATTTATTGCCTCTAAGATGTCGGGATTGGTTTTATGGAAAGGCAATATTCATATGTGTTCAATTTCAGGAACCTTATCGCGGTAATATCGAAGTTTACAAAGAAGATTAATGTACAAATACAATTCAATTGTAAGTTTCCCTTAGACCCACATGAAGTTCCTATAAACGTTCTTAAAAGCACGTATCGTTATTGAATATATGATACTGCCATGGTGTAATATATGTATACGTACATACCTTTCAACATAACATTTTACTTCGAAAATACCTTCACATCTACGCATCGTGTGTGCGTTAGCCTATGCGTACGTTAAATCTGACGCCGAGCATATCAATTTCGGATAATTAATTAAAACCTTACCTGTATTTAGCATAAAGTAGGGACAATGCGTAATCTTTGTTAACATTAATTAAGTTATATCCAACCAATCAAATTATGAGTTAAAACGCGAGATGGGTTGCTTGCCAGAGTTAATTGGGTTTTGTCATTATCTAACATTCTAGAATTTTACAGCCTTAATTCAATTTAATTTATGAGGTGGATGTATCAATCTGCGTCTCGCTTCTGACACGTAACACACCAGCGATATAATGATGAACGTTTGAATTATCACCAAAAATTGGCTCCATAATGAACGTGCTATATCTGATATACAATGAGCTTCAAAAATTATAAACCGGCCAAGTCAAAATGGACTAATTAAATTTTTCTCCTCCCACATTCTGGCATTATTCTTCGCCTTTTTTCGCCTTTGTTATTTGACATAGCTTGATCATTCTTCAGACTCTAAAACTAGTTTCTTTTGCAATAAATCTGGTGGTCTTTCGAACGGGTTGATGTACCTCTTCATCATTTCTTCCAGGTTGTTTATTACGAAAATATGTACATTCTACGTTTCAAATATTTATTTTATTACGTTTTCTTTTCCGTCTTGCAGGATATTTTTTTAATCGATTCTATTTTATTTCATGTGTTCTTAAAAACTTGATTGACTACAATTACATCTTTTATCCTAGACTCTTAATAAACTAATAAAAGTGTAACTATTAAACTAAATAAAATAAAAAATATGTAGTAACATTGGTGACTTCTCAAATGGATCATATGGTCAATGACCTCCCAATCATTTTTGAAGTAATATAAAATTGATCATCTTCCGTACTTACTCAATTCTAACTATGTGTAACCTCTTTCAGTAGATATTTGGATTGATGTCTTTAAAATATTACAGAACATTAAACGTTTTTAAAATATTTTGAAACTTTTGAACGAAGACCCAAATTCTTGATTATTGATTCATTTTTCAACGCTATTTATCCTGGAAGTGCAGTTTAAAAGTTCTTCGTGTAACAAATTTCGCAGCACTTGTAAATATTCAAGGATAACATTCTGATGAAGAAATGCGTCACAAAGATCGCATTAAGTCATCATAGTATGCAAATATTGTAGAATCCAGTACATCATGTCTTTATTTATATATATGTATATATGTATATATGTATATATGTATATATGTATATATGTATGTATATATGTATATATGTATATATATATGTATATATGTATATATGTATATATGTATATATGTATATATGTATATATGTATATATGTATATATGTATATATGTATATATGTATATATATATATGTATATATGTATATATATATATATATATATATATATATATTGTATATATGTATATACATATATACATATGTGTCTGTGTATGTATATTGAAAATAATAAGGAGCTTAAAATTGATCCTTGGAGAACACTCTGTGTAATGAGCTTGAAGGGTAATTTATTCTTCCTTGCAAGCAAAATACCATTAATGCGAGCAAGCTAGAATTGAATCCAAAATTGTGTATTGTTTTTCTATACTGAACACTATGGAAAGCGTGGCTAAAATCCTTGTAAATAGCGTCAATTTTAAATCAAAAATTTATTGTGGTATGTAGATCGTGAATTATACAAATTATATTGGTGACCATGGTCCTGTTTTTTATAAATCCTTATTCTGTTAATTAATAACAGGTAATTTATATAATTTGGATGTTAAAGGAAACACGTCACACCTTTTCAAACAAAAATTCAAGTTCAGATTAATTGTCTAACTTCAAATACTTACTTGCAAGATACAAGTGTGCCACAGGGTTCATTATGGCAGAAGTGTAGATGTGTGATGATGATATTCAAACATTTGTATCTGATACTTGTTCTAAAGTCCAAAAATGACTCCAGTTTTTGTCTATCACGTCAACTTTTAAGCTACAGGATACCCTCTTTTTGCCCCAACGGCCATAAAAAATGTGTACACAAAGAAAACAGAAATTGTGTAAAAATCCTCCCCAGTATAATAAAAATTACGAGAAACTTTAATTTGCATGATTAAATTTCGCTTATTTTGCTCTACGCAGTTTAAAATTGAATAATTTTTTGAATACAAATTTTTTCAACTGTTTACTATTCACCTTTTCGATATTAATTACAATGTATTTGTATATGATATAGATTACAGCGATGCGAGTGTATTAATTAATACACAATTGCTCGATATAGTTATATAGGGCACGCTACTGTGCGCCGGCAAAACCAACCATTTCTAATAATGACAACAATACGTTGTAAGAGGCTGTTTTGACTGAAAAGCTAATTACTCAATTAGACAATTTTGGCTCCTGTTGGTTCCTAAAGATTTCTGATTTATATCAGAACTAAAAATACGCTGAAATGATATACATTTTTAATAAAGTTAATGTACAACAGAATGTGTGGAAGTCGCTCAATAAAATAAATGAGATGAGGCCCAGACCTGATTCCAGAAAGTGAACGTCGTTTTGGTTAGTATATAAATTCACACGGGGAATGTATTGAAGAGGACAGTAATTTCTAGTATGCTGTTCCATATGTAATGTTCCATAGGTGTGTATACATATTTTTAAAGGTGCATTATGGAAATTACATGTAGCTGTCTCCTAGAGACGAGTACATTTGCTACGTTATCCTGGTTTGAATAACTTCTGCACTGATAGGATCAGATGTTTAATCTCGTAAGTACAATTCTTTTATTTTTAAACAATAAAATACTGTATTACTTGCCTTGCGTAAAAGGTGTGTTTGGAATTCTAAATGAAAGTCCGTAAATCTTAATCATATATTCGTTAAAGTAAAATAAAGATGTTTACATATAAACAATTCTTTGAATTCATTTTAAGTTGATTTCTCGCCTGGATTTGACCGATTTAAATTCAGTTATTTGATTTAAACATTCAGTTGTGGACGTACACTATTAGGTGGGTGATTACTATGTATGTGCTAAATTAGTGTATGTATTGAAATTACGTGGTTCAATTAAAAAGTTTAATTTGTACTTTATTAAACATCTGGTTTTGGACGTGCATTATTAGGTGAGTGATCACCATGTGTGTATTACTTCAAATACGGGTAGTTTGTTTTATAGTATTTTCATTTTAAGTCACATAAGAAACTGAATATTTTTTGCTATTCAAAGGGGGATCTCTTTGAACCATTCAACTATAGTCAAAAATTTTTATTTATAGCTAAACACACAATTTACTGTGTATCACATATTTGAAATTTCTTTCAACGTTCTAAAGTTGAAAGAATTTCAAATATGATACACACGGAATTGTGTGTTTAAATAAAATGTTTGGTTGTAATTGAATATTTCAAAGAGATCACCTTTTTGAAATATTCAAATGAGTTTAAACCAATGTTTATACTTTGTCGATATTGTGAAAAATAGATCTTACAAAATAAGGAAGATATAGTAGTTTTCAAGACATGTAAGAACGTCTCACAACATTAAGTGTATCCGGAGTAAGTTGCTTGATGATATACGACTACGTATCCTTTTACAGGACAACTTAAACTTTTCTACAGTGGAGTGCACATTTTTATACACACGTACGGAATGCTTCTATTAGAAGTTGAAAACCTTTTACATAATCAATTATTGCGTACAACTATATTATATGTAAATTTGATATCGCACCACATATTTTTCACATGTATCTTAGCATAATGCATGTTTATATTGTGTGTGTCACTAGTGAAAGTTTTATAGTGCTCGTCTGTAGTGATACATATTTTTACATTTATTGTGTTCGTTCATAGACGAATTCTATAGAAATACATACACTTGTTTTATGTAACTATATGTATATCGCTTACGTATGTTTAAACGAGGATAAATTATACTTAACCGCAGATATGTGTAACGCTTAGGTATCTCAAACCATATCGGAACATGTATCAGAATCGTAAGAAATAAAGTCGATCACTATTACAAATTATTAAAAAACAACTCGCGGTCCTCTGGCGTTCTAGACTTCTGTTTTATATGTAATACACCTTGCCTTGTATATTGCTCAAAATTTGTAGCCCCTTAATATGAGAGCATCTATCTGACATCACGTATCGTGTGAATGTAGCAACTTCGTGTCAGTAACGCATGTTATCGATCCATACACATGTACATACGTAACATTGTAAATCATCACATTACACAGACCGCATTTCTGTTTGTACATACATAGTTTTAGATACGTATACGTCATTTAAATAATAATAATATAAAAGCAAGTAAAGGTGGCGACATGATTAATTTAACATAAGAAAATATACACAAATAAAATTAATAAACTAAATTAATTTATAAATAACAGATGGCAAAGTAAATATTCTTAACAATGCTTATAAACAAAATTTAGTTAAGCATGATATGTAGAGATGTTTTAGGAAAAAATTCTGAAAGTCTGAAATGGGTTATAAACTTCATAAAGAGTTTGATATTATATTATTCATCTTTATAAATAAATAACATTCCTTCCAGGAATAATTCTAATATATGTAATGGAAGCGGTTTGGTATCGTACCTCATATAAAATGTTTCGTTTCCAGAAAACTCGATCCTTTTCCTGTAGGTATATAGAATAATATCGCACGTGAGATATTTAAGTTTCCAAGGAAACGGAACATAATTCATTCCGAGAGGAGCGATTGAGAAAACATTTACGCATTTAAAATGAAACAAAAAGCGAATGCGTAACCCACATAACGTTTTCCATCTCATATTCGGTATTATCTTGAAATATCGTCACGGGGAATGTTTTGGAAACGTTCGCAAAATGACACAGTAAATCACGACCCTATGACAAACAATTCGCTTTCCTTTTTCGACAATCTCCGAACAATTACCCTAGAATAACATCTTCGCCAGCAGGGAAGAAAGGACGCGGTATTTTCCAAAACCATCAACGTGATCCATCCATTTTTTGAACGCTCTGTTTCTGCATTCAGGTCTCGAATTGTTGGCACAGTGAAAGTGGAGTGGAGAGGATTTAAATCCCTCCCTTTAAAAGATAAAAAGAAAGGTTTTTATTATGTTTTAAATATTGAAGGCTTCGGTTTAAGTACGACCCGATACGGTGGTGCAAAGTAGCCCGTCGCAGTGGCAACGTTTGTTCCATTTACTTGATTACTTAAAAACTTGCTCATTAATTCTCCGTTGCGTTCGCGATTGACGGAAAAAGAAATTCCCTAAAATAGAAGAGGAGGAGAGAAAACGCAAAGATAAGATATTCAGATCAATTCTTCGGCAATTTTCCGAATAATGAACGATTATCTGAACCCGCTTACATCCAGATTTTATATTGGAAAAGAAACATTAGGAAAATTGAATTTCTCATTACGGATATTTATGAAAGCTATTATTAAAGTTTGGTTTACATTGATTTCTCTTCCTGTAACGGTGTTAGATATTTTCAATAAATTTAAACGTTTCAATAATCAAAATAGTGTATTTTGTAAGTTTTTTTTTCGTTAAAATGGTTAAATTATTAAATATATAACATAAGGAACACTCCTGAAACTTTAAGTTACTCTGTATGTATCAAATCCATAGCCATCAAACTCATGTTAATAAAATGCTTAACATTTTGATAAATAAAAAATTTGTAAAAACTGTCAATTTTTTTCAATCCAGTAAAGTCTCAAATAGTCGATATGGATGGATCTTTCACGGTTACTTCGATTTTAATATTCGTTTGCTCTTAGGTCCTTCTTGGGATACTGTGTATAGGTGGTATAAAGAATTTGATAGGGGTCGCACTTCTGCACAAGCGGATGGCCACGAGAATAGAGCAAAAGTCGCAATCACTCCTGAATACATTGGCCGTACGTAGTACGATAAATAGTGATCATTACGTGACTTATTTTTAAATGAAGAGCATTTTACTTGACATCATAAGAGAAACGTTGTTAGCCGATGGGTACTACATTCTCTCAATCAAAAGAATGAATTCGTACGAAGGTCTTGTGAAATTCTAAAGTTGCGATGTTTCGTTTTTTACTTACAAGGGCCATCTTCAGAGCTTAGCTTCTGCTACTGTTGCCGTTGTTGCTGGTATAAGTCTGTTGTAGGGTGGGTTTATATGAGTGTTTGTCCCGCATCAATGGTACGTTGCAGTTACAGTGAAGTTTTTTGGGGATAAGGAATTACCAAGATATCAGGTTGTTACATATGAAATGTCCGATTTTGTAAGGAATAAAAAAAGTCTAAATTTAAAAATATATAAATATTTATTCTGCAAACTAGTCTCCATTTACATCAATAGTTTGTTGCCAACGGCCTGGAAGCTGAAAAATTCCCTTTGAAAAGAAATCTAGGTTTTGACGGCTCACATATTGCTCAAACACTGCTATTACAGACTCTCGGTCAGGGAAGTCCCTATTTTTTAAGTGATTGTCTAAACTTCGGAAAAAATGAAAATCAGTTGGCGAAAGGTCAGGTGAATAAGGTGGGTGAGGGAGAATTTCGTAACCAAATTCAATGGACACTTGAAATGTTTCTGCAAGGCTACGCACTGTTGTCGACGGATTACTTTCAACTTCTACACGCAGCTCGTCGTCATTAACGGTGCTACGCGCATATCCGCGAGGCTCATTTTCCAAATCAAAATTTCCCTCGCTGAATTTTTTAAACCATCGCCGTAATGTGCGTTCATTACACGTGGTTTCACCGAACGTCTGATTAATTTCTCGCATTTAATCCCTTTTTAAATTAAAAGAGGTAAATTGCCCGAATTTCTCTTGCCGACAGCATTTCCATAGGCGAGACAAGGACAGGTGTATTAATCTTTCCAAGAAATGGAACAGGTACACACTTCAAAATAAATACCCTTTTCTACAAATACAATAATAATTTTCACCAAAAACATACACGTCTTCACACAGGTGCGATTCAGTTCAGACTGAAGGAAAAAACAAATTACATTTGTAACAACCTGATATGTATGAGGTAATCGTCATCGCTGTTTAAGTTTTTGATATAGTTTAAGCTTTTTTCAGATTCGTCTATAGCTGTATCTAATTCGGGATTGGATATGTGTAGAATTGAAATGGATATGGTCATCTCATACAGCAAAATTATAAGTTAGTTTTTGTTTGGTGAAACATTCACCATATTCACTGAATTTATTTATGTGTGACTTCTAGCTTTTCTTTAATTAAAAAAAAATATTTACGGGGTAGAAGTTTTTCCACTGAAAAATAAATTCTGAAATTGTGGCGTTTCTTTGAGGACCTGCCTCCAGAAGTCTTATCGGGTGTGTTTAAAAGTGGAAACATCGACTTCATATACGTGACACTCGTATTTTACTATTGTTATATAATAAATTAAATATTTTTATCATTAAGAGTTTTCCAATAGCAGGAAAGAATCCGTGACAGACATTTGGACATTAAATTTTTAAATGTATCGTCAGCCTAAAGAATGTAATTTGTTGAATCTGTTCAATCGTTTCAGTCCCCTCTGCTACATAATAATTGTAAAGTTTTCCTTCGAGAGGGATTTAACTGAAGCACCTTTCCTTTAACGAGTTTCATTTCACAAAGCGATAATTGTCGAGTGCCGTTTCTTGTAATTATGAACCGACACAATGGAAAAAACCAGGAAGGACGGGGAATCCGTTAAAAGCAGGAGTGCTTCTTTAGGTCGCGGGAGTTGAATAATGTGACGACCGTTTATACAAGAGAACGACGGGTTCCGTTCGTATAAAAGGGCCTCGACCTGTACACATTGACTTGATCTCGAATATCGACGTCGTGAGGAACTGAAAAAAAAGGTCGAACAACGGGTCATTAATATTGCGGTGGTGTGAAACCTAAACTTGACACGTGATTTTCCCTGACGAGAGAAAAATTGCGATTCGGATAGCAGGATTTCTTTGACAGCAACTAGAGACCTTCAAAGGTGGCCGCGGAGCTAACATTCTTCTACTCAATAGAGTTTTATTAACGACTTGAACGGTTAAATTCAGAAATTCAGAAAATGAAAGTATATCGAAGTTCTGTCAACTACAATCACAAAAATGTTTCGTTTAGGAAATGAAAGAATTGGTCAACTATGTGTATAATCAATTCTACTAACTTTTTCCTACTTTGATATTAGGTTTTAAGTCTTGAAATCAATGGTTGGATGATAATTAATTAACTTAGTAATGAGCGATGTTGAACGATCCTCCGAGTTCGTAGTTACGTACAACTCCGCCGGGGAGGATGCGTGAAAATGCAATTATAAATAAAATAAATAATGTAAGCACCTAATCGGGCACCTTTTTATTTCTTACGTGATGAAATATCCCGATGTAAACACCCAGTGTAGTATTGCATCGTCAATATACCTTCCATTGTTGATTCAGTCAAATGTCTACGACGGGGTGAAAATATGTTTGTAGATTTGGAAAATGAGCATTTTATGTCTAATGAAGTAATATTCGTGAATTTAATAAAGTCCTTCGTATTACTTTCAAACTACCGATTTTCACTTAAACACTATTCTATACGCACTATATTTATAAAAGAGCCCAGTTCTCTTGAAAAAAACCATATAGAAGTCAACACAATCACAAGTCGACACAAAAGTTAACAGTTAGTACTGTAATACGCCCGACTTTTATCAAATAGAATAATTCCTACGCAGAGGATTTATCACAAGCACTGGCTTGATTGATCGGAAAAGATACATTTTATTTAGTTATTTGGCGAAGTCAATGTTTATTACCTTCCTGGGAGCCAACTACACAAGTTTGATTTACTGGTTTAATTAGATCTTTACTTTTTGACTGTAATAGTGACCTCAAGACAGCGATAAGCCATTATTACATAAAATCCACTGTATTATTCATAAAACATTTTAACGCTCTAACGATCGAGCGTAAAGAATTACATTTGCAGATTTATTCCCATCTCTAATTCTTCCATTAAGATATCATAATTCTTTGTAAATACGGACAATATTAGCTCTCCTTTCTTTTCGTTTTAACCATCCGTCTTTTAAAGCATCATATCGTGGATTTTCCTACTTTTTCCGTTAAAGTGACACTTCTCCAGCATCGATGGCATTTATCTTGAATGTTCCTATGACAGTTTTAAATTCATCCACTTCTTTACGGTCGTCTACGTTAATGCAGATGCGTTTTTCATATCTTTAAAACTCCCTGCATCTAAAAATTTAATAGTCACAGGAATCTCTATTCTAGTACTGCAACTAGCATGGAAATAATAGAAATATGGACTTTTTAAAGTGTTGACAAGCACCCTTAAGATACTAGCTACGTCTATACATTAGCTAATTAATTATTGTCCTACCTTCGTGCGCTACAGTAAATTTAAATTTTAATAAAAGTAAAAAATAGTTCCATCGCAATGAAACGCTTCTAGCAACGAGAGTATGGGGAAGAGGTAAGTTTAATTAATAGAACTTCACTGCGATGAAAACATAACTCAAGTAAGTGTGAATTACACGAGTTAATTACAGAGTAAAATACTTTATTAACTTAAAGCTATTTTTACTTATTATGAAAAGAACGGTTTATGTAAAACAATGAGGATTTCGGTACCGTAATATATATTTATCTTGATGCGCCTTGACATATTTTCCTATACCATTCCAAAACAATGTGGATTTATAATGCATGCGCTTGTACCATTGCCGACGGAACTAATACAGTGTGCGATGTATATAAGTTCTAATTAGGGTGTCTCATCAGTAGGAAGCAATGCACGAATCGTACTAAGTATGCATTCCAATTTCGCGTCAATTGCTGGTAGCGCCTCAAAAGCCTTTAGTGGTACGTTAGTTGAACCCCACAGCAGTGGGGTTCAACTAACGGGCGAGTAGAAGTCCTTTAAGTCATTCGCAGTTTGCGACACCTCACTTGTCGAAACTTTCAACTTTCTATCGATATCTTTTTATTTCAATTTAGCCATTTGTATGAACTTTGAAATACGGACGGTACTGAATGAACGCATGTGCATTTCGTTCCACGAGTCAGAGACGATGTAATTCTTTATCATGTCTACATTTCAACAACAAGAGTAATCGTGCCGGGAGAACCAATTTGAATAAACTCGCACGTATCAGAGCTGCGTTTGGTAAACTTGTAGAGAACTTTCAGTATGCTTATTCACCATCGCAGTATTTGTCCATTGATGAAAAGCTTAAATCATTGCGAGGCAGATGATCATTAAGGTAATGTATGTCCGATAAGTCTGTGACATATGGGATAAAAGTAGATGCTCTAGTTGACGCACATGCCTACTATATCCTAAATATGAAAGTATATGCGGATCATCAACTCAAATGATCAGTTAGAACAAGCAATAGTCCAAAGAATGTAGTATACTGTTTAGTTGCTCCTGTATCAAGAACTAAGCCCATCATTATTGATAACTTGTGCATTAGTCTGGAGGTTTTTGCAGTGGGTATTATGAAAAAAACGAACCAAATTTGCGGGCAGCTTTTTTAGATAAAGAAGTGAGTATCCTATTTGGGTCCTAGAAAGGATATACCCTGCTTTCATACTGCCCAAAAAAGGAGAGGTTGTTTTCATGGAATCTTCATGATGATGCAGTTGGCGAATATCTTTTTACAATTGAAAGTCAATGATAATCCTAAATCGAATATAAATTGGCTATTGAAGTTGAATCATTTCTTTCTAGAAAGTACTCAAAATCCTAAGCAAATTTTTTAATTCTATATAGAAAAGAAAACTGGAAATAAAAATTATGTTTCTATTAATACAAAAAAGTTATTACAAGAAAAAGTAGTTTAAAATTTTTCTTTTCTTTTGTTTGTTATTATTCCTGAAATATGTGTATAATGAAATTTGGAAATTGAAAAAACATTTTATGCTTTCACTAGTCCTTAGGAGTAATTCATCAGTTTCAACTAAAGCTTTATTTTTTATAATCAGAGATCCCCATGCTGCAAATGTTATCTGGGGCACGTTATATAAAGTAGTTTTGTACGTAAACAAAGTAAAAATAAACAATTAGTGAAAAATAAAATATGCTATTTCGGTACAGTTTCATTTTAAGTTTAGTGTTTTTTTTTTTTACTAGATAATTAGTAATTCACCTCGTAGCTAACGTCATTAATTTTAATTAGGAAAATAAGGAAAACCTGTTTCCGGTGGCAAAATACAAATTAAATGGCTGCATGGAATTGTGTCCATGGAAACTGCTTTTCAAAATATTTGAATTCATTCGAAACGTAATTATAATTTCATTGTATAAACTCAATCATATTTTTACCTAGAATCGCTGAGTAACGCTCGAACTCTCAGTTTATTAATGCACAGAAAAAATTTTAAATGAAACAAACAAGCCCCTTTTCATATATTACTTTATTATAAATATTGAGTCGACAAAATTTGTCAACATTGGTTGCTTATATCAGGTTGTAACATATATTCTGTCCGATTCTCGCAGCAACTCGCATATATACGCATTACGACGAAACGTTGCGAAATCTCTGCAATATGAGTCATATTGGTTTATTCGCAATAAGTTAGTCAGTACTTCTGCAACTTTTGAAGAGTGTACATATTGTTCTCAATTTCTTTTTCGTCCATTAAAGATGGAAGTGACAAAAGAACATATTCGACATGTTATGCTTTACGAATACAAAAAAGGAAACAACGCGAGTGAGTCGGCTAGAAACATTCAAGGTGTCTATGGCAATGATGTTGTTAGTGAACGGATGTGTCGGAGATGGTTTGAAAAGTTTCGAAACGGTGACTTAAGTTTGAAGGATGACGAGCGTACCGGGCGGCCTTCTGGATTTGATAGGGAGGTCCTCCGAACTCGGGTTGAAAATAATCCATTTACAACAGTGCGAGAACTTGCACAAGAATTTGACGTAAGTCATATGACTATACATCGTCATTTTCAATCATTGGCAAAAGTGGTAAAGTTAGGAAAATGGGTACCGCATGAACTATCGCCAGCACAACTCCAACATCGTATTGATGTGTGCATTTCAATGCACTCTCGTCATCTCCGTGCTCCGTTTTTAAATCAAATTGTTACCGGAGATGAAAAGTGGGTGCAATACAAAAATATTAAGCGTCATCATCAATGGCTTAGTCCTGGTGAGAAGGCGGTGCAAACGCCTAAAGCTGGGCTGCATCCAATGAAAACATTGCTCTGTGTTTGGTGGGATATTAAAGGTGTAATTCATTTTGAGATGCTGGGAATGAACGAAACCATCACTGCCGCACTTTACTGTCAGCAGCTCGACCGTTTAATGGAAGCCCTGCGAAAAAAACGCCCAGCACTGGTCAATCGACGCGGTGTTCTGTTCCATCAAGATAATGCCCGCCCACATACGGCTCGCATCACTTCTCAGAAATTGGAAGAACTTGGCTGGGAAAAAATTTCACATCCACCGTACTCCCCAGACCTTGCTCCTACGGATTACCACTTATTTCGAAGCTTACAAAACCACCTTGATGGAAAAAGCTTCAATTCCCAAGAAGATGTTCAAACCGCAGTAACTTTATTTTTTGATTCAAAATCCGAAGAATTTTTCCGTAGAGGAATTCATATGTTACCTGAAAGATGGCTAGCGGTAATAAATAATGAGGGAAAATACATTGACGATTGATAAATAAAAACTTTGTACAAAAATTTAATAAACAAGTTTTACAAATTTTCGGACAGGATTTATGTTACAACCTGATATTATGAAAACTCAAATTAGGAAAAATATTTTTTTCTAAGTTATTCTTTTAATATTATTGGTTGTCCAAAGCTTACTTTGTACACCTTTTTGGTTATTGCAACAAAAACCAATTAATCAGACTAATAAAGTCTTTTTCATTGATCGCATGATCAAAGAGATGATCGCGAATTGAATTTTCAGATTATCTTGATTTTGGTCCATTCTTAATAATTACCTACACCAATGATCTTGAGAGAGACCTTTCCTTTAACATTGAATCTAATCGGCAGGTGACGATTCATTAATACAAATATTGTGTTTTATTTCGGCCAATGAAGTTGACAACGCTTTCGAACAATAAGGTGGATATATAACCCCTTTCCACATTAACTTTGTAAATTCTGTATACGGATGGCTTCATTCAATTTTCTGATTAATCGTTTGATCAATTTCCCACTAACAAAAGTAAGATATGAAAGAGAATTGAACCTCGTTAAGAATATCGCGATATACAACGGTTTAGATTCGGAAATAATCAATGGATCAATTAGAAAGGCCAACATAAGAAAAACAATCCGTGACACCACATGTCTATCACCACAGAGCAATCGGGAAAAGCATTTTGTTTGTTTACCTTATCATCGCATGACAAAAAATCTAAATAGTATTTTTAAAGATCGCGGGCTTCAAGTCTGTTTCCGCCCCAATAATTCCCTTAAAATGCTTTTAGGAAATGCAAAAGACAAAATCGAAGAAAATAAAAAATCGGGAATCTATCGAATTGAATGTTTAGAGTGCAATAGACAATACATCGGCCAAACTAAAAGATCGATCGAAACCAGGTATAAAGAACACCTTTCGCACATAAAATTCAACCGACCGGAAAAATCGGGTTTAGCGAAACATGTATTAGAAAATAACCACAGTGTTAATATAGATTGTTTACATCTGATAAAAAACGTGTACAATTATCGAGAACTGGACACGTATGAAAGCATGCACATCTTAAAGAATTTAAACCATGTGGTGAACAATAATGAAAGTGGCCCAATACAAACGACCCTTTTTTCCCTACTTAATGTCAGAGGACGAACTATATAATAAATTACAGGCAGGCACTTGACTGTCTTGACCGGAATTCCCTTTTTTCAATGTAGTGCATGTTAGTTTAAGTAAGAATAATTTTTAAAAATCTTGTGAAACAAACACAGTGTACATCTTGGTTTTGAACGGTGTGGATCGCGTACGGAGTTTGATTTTCGTGCGGTTGTTTTTTCGCCGTGTTTTGCCAGGTGCGACACTTTGAAACTATCTGCTGATGATGACCACTTGGTTGTCGAAATGCGTATATAGAATTACAAAAGTTAATGTGGAAAGGGGTTATATATCCACCTTATTGATCAAGTCAATCAACCACAGGCTCCATCAAATTCAACAACGCTTTCGAAAAGAAAGGGGAATTATATATTTCAGAAATATGAAAAAAAAGAGGTTCAAAAACTAGTTCTCCTGAATATATAAATATATCTCATATAATGACAGAATTGCTTTCCGATAATCACTTATTTTTCACGAAAACATTTGACAAATCCTGGTTGGTAAATTTAAAATGTCGTATTTCATTTCGACGTTATTCCCAACTTAACGATGGATCTTTTGCGACGCTTTAAAAGTCACACAGGTCTTTTCGTCCGTTGCAATTTGCCTATAAATGATCTGCCATCCAAATTTTCACTTAATTTATGCCCAGCGTCATATTGTGTACTACTGTGGGCAAAAAATAGTAAGACTTTTTAATTTAACTTTCGCGCGAAAACCCATTCGTCGAAATATTTTTTTTCTAGGTTGGTATGACTGTCAGTGAAATCTGTGCCAAATGTCACATCAAAATAATCATTAGTGTTTAGTATACGCTTGTCTTTCTGAAGTACAAAAAGTGCATTCGGCGATTTTTACAATGAGTGAAATTATTCAACAAAGAAGTTCCATTAAATTTTGTGTACGGAATCAAATTTCTGGTGCCGAAACGTTCAGAATGTTGCAAAAGGCCTTCGGTGATAATTGTTTGTCGCGAGCAAGTGTTTTTGATTGGTACAACTTATTCAAAGAGGGTCGAGAACGCGTTGATGACGAACCACGTCCAGGACGGCCATCAACATCAACTGATGATCAACACGTCCATAGAATCAAGGAATTGGTGCTTGAGAATCGACAATTAACAGTCAGAGACCTTACTGGCATCGTTGGAATATCGGAAGGATCAGCGAAAACCATTTTGAAAGATCATTTGGAAAAAGAAAAGTGAAAGCACGATTTGTTCCAAAATCACTCAATTTTTTCGAAAAACAGCGTCGCGTTGACGTCTGTGAAACAATGCTTTCCGACTATCAAGACAAAATGAAAGGCATCATAACTGGAGATGAGACTTGGATCTACGCTTATGCCCCGGAAACAGACGATCAATCGGCCGAATATCGTATCAAAGGTGAGCCGAAGCCCAAAAAACCACGTCAAAGCAAGTCAAAAATCAAGGTTATGTTGACAGTTTTCTTCGATTATCGAGGTGTGGTGCACTCCGAATTCCTTCCGACCGGCCAAATTTTCAACTAATATCGTGCCGCAACCACCGTATTTGCCTGATTTAGCTCCATGTGACTTCTGGCTATTCAGCAAACTCAAACGACCGCTCCAGGGAAACCGTTTTAAGTCAATTGAAGACATTAAACGTGAATCGCTACGCGCACTGAAGGCTATTCCTGAAATTGACTTTAACAACTGTTTCGAGAATTGGAAGAAACGTTGTCACAAGTGTATTGGGGCCAGGGGGGATTACTTTGAGGGGGACGAAATAGATTTGGAAGAATAAATTAAGAATTTAAAAATTATGAACAAAGTCTTACTATTTTTTGCCCACAGTAGTATATGCATATTGAGTCGCCGGTTTTTAATCAAGCGTAGGTAATTTGGATGGAGCCTGTTTTGGCTTTCAGCGGTACAGATCTTGTGCGGAATTTGTTTCGTACGGGTATTTTGCCGTAGTTTTTCAGGTGCGACACTGTTTAATTATCTGCTAAAGGGATCAATTTTTTGTATATATTTACAAATGGATTCTTCAATTACAATTGGCACACTTTCGTTATCCATTAGCATGCATTTTTCTATCGATATCTTTTGACTAGTGTTAAGTATCGATTAAGCTCTTCAGCGGTTGTCGTAGCATTTGCTTTTTTTACATTAAAATCATTTTCTCCAAGAAAGAAAATCTGAAGAATATTTAGAAAAAATTTATTAAAATTTTCAGAATAAAATAGTTTGTATTTCTTCAATTCTGTTAAATATGTTAAAAGTATTGTAAAAGGTTGTGAAGCTGTTGTTTTACATTATGGTTTCTATAACTGAATATTTGATTACATCTATCCTTCTTCCGCCTACTCTTAATGTTTCGTTTTCTTAGTCCTGGTCAACCACCTTCATGTGTAATACTTAGAATTTTTCCTTTTCGTAACAAATAATTTTTTGTAAAAGTACTTATTTTCTTTTTGGGAACCTCTATTTAACGTTTGGGATTTTGAGATCCTTTCTAAATCATCAAATGTCCACATTTAAGGCTAGATTAGTTTTTTATATTCTTAACAGAACTTTGAAAATGATACCCTTCCCTAATTAGGGAATGTTGCTGCATATATGCATATAATATTCTGCTTGAAAACCATCAAAACTCGCAGAAATCAACTCTTTGTGGAGTATGTTAATTCTGTAATTCCTTCGTAGACAATTCATTAAATTTTAATTGTTCACCCCCCACCATTCTCTATATAAATGTATTTTAAAACATTTCATGTAATTAAATATCTAGTAACAGATATTAACTGGTTTGTCGTGATGTGCGAAGTGTCACAAAATTGGTCAGAGGCATCATCACATTTTACGAGAACAATTAATGTCAGTACTTAATGAAAAATTATAGTTACGCCCAATAGATGGCGATACAAATCGACATACTCGTTTCACGGACAAGTTAATAATTCTAGATGTTACAGATGGTATCGCAGTCACTGTGTCAAGGATAGTTCCGAGATTTCTTACTTTTTTGTAACATTTTCGAAGCGTCGGACGGACGCATTATAAAAATTGATGAGTGTATAATATTTTATTGTTTCGTATGGTTTATGTTCATTATATTGTCGTTATAGTATGTGCGATTAATAGATATTATGAAAGCGTATCTCTATATCTGTATCTATTTAAATAGGGAAGTTTACGTTTTTTCCTGCAATCAAGTTGGAAAAACAGCGTAGAGAAAAACGAAAGTAAAATTATGGTAATATCTATTGATGATAATTTCTTAAACGCGCCATTATTTACAAAATCTGAATGCAAAAGTTGTGCCAAGTGTGCGTAATAAAACAGTTAACAATACTAGCCGATAACAGTGCAAGCATACTAGGAATATTCGAGTATATTTTGCGTACCTTAATAATAGAGGCGATGCAAATTAGGTACAGGTGGAAACTGCATTGATTACCGCTTCCCAAAACTTGAAACATTAACAAATTATAAACTAAATTGCAATGGATCTGAAACATTCGTGCCATAAATGTTAATAACTAATTAAAATAAAGAACAATATTTGGCCAAAGCCCGAGCACCACAAATCACGCTGAACGTACAAAATGAATTCTGTGTGCAGAATAAAAGTTCTAAAATATTTACTTGGCTACTATTCAAAACATTACCTGTACACGAAATAGAATAAATTAAATTATATATATTGCGCAATATTAAATAAAAATATATAGTTACGTAATACGTGAAGGTGTATTTTAGGTGTCTAATTGCATAATAAAAGAAATATTTACGCGTGATGAATGATGATAACGCGCAGTTTTTTACTTTCCTGCAAAATATAATATAATTTTTTCGAGTTGCGATTTCTTGTATCGCCACCGTTGATATGCGAGTAAGCTGTTATATTACTATCTCCATTTTAATGGTATACCCACAAAAATGAATATTATAAGAAACACCCAGAGATTTTGCTATTTATATAAACAGGATATATGTATGAATAGCGTTATGTACGTATATACTAATGCGTTCGAAAGAATAACTGTATAATTGCTAAATACATATACATTCGGACACTCAATTCATTTGTGACTCACTCGCGATGATGAAAATAATTCGTTCATAGTGAAAGTGTGGCCATATCTACACATATAATGTAGTGTTGGGACTCTAGATTGTCACTTTTTTATTAAGAGAATTGAACTGATTATATTATTGAAATAATTGTCATTTTTTTATGAACAAAATACAATTTCTGTTATCAGTGGGTTATAAGAGTCTTGATTATTCTAAAGTATGTTCAAATACAACTTATAAGTTACAGATATGAATTTAACAAGCCCAGATCAAATCAATATTCCTTTCTTACGTACGTATTTTTTATTTTGTAGTATATTATGTGTATTATTATAAATGCAAAAAAATCTAATAATATTAAAAGAAGCCTAGATGTAAGTATATTCATAAACGTATATCTTCCCCAATAAAAATTCTTTAAAGAATTAACATTTTTATGTAGTCGTGATTCTAAATTTACTTTCCCAGTACACGTACACACACACACACACACATATGTATATCACATCCAGTCTAAACCATCTATTGGTCCAAAGATTTTCTGATTATTGAATTTCCTTCGGCGAATCTTGTTTGATGTGATATCATTTAACGCTCTGTTCGTGTTTCAAGATTTCTTATATGGGATTACGTCAAAATCTCTTTCGATGCCCGTCTTCCTTTTAGGCCGTACAGTGAGGATGTGTTAGTGTTCAATTTATTCCTACTGCAACGGTATATATGTAAAACTAAATTGCAAAAATCCAATCTCGAGATACAAGCTTTGAATTGGATTTAGATTTCGCATATGTACACACATTCAAAATATATCGATATAATTTATGCGTGAGAAGTACTTTAGCGCGTAATTATTTTCTTAAATAAATAAATAAAGCGTGTGCTGCCTTCCTTTGTAGTGTAAATATAGTTTTATACCGTAACAAATGCAATGAGGATATGACTTTACGTATCACAACATTATCACAGTGATAAAAGTTACTTATTTCCATTTGGGTCTGAAAGAATTTCAATTGCGTATATTATTGTAAGCTATTAAAATAGCATTTGCAGTGCAACTGTGAATCGTTTCGACAGGCAACGAAGCTCTTCAAAATAACGAAGCACTTGAAATGATAGAGAGTATAAAGAATAATCTAGTCGTATTGTAATGTAGTACTATTATATAGCGCATAATATGAGGAAAATAATACCGAAAAACGAGGCATAGTATTTCTCCTCTCGTTCTACTTTCTAAAGTACACACAAGTAATGCAAAAAAGGTTTTGTTACTGATAACATGTCTAAAAATGAACTGTGGTAAGCTTTACTGTACTTTATGCTTCTGCTGTTGTCTATCGTTTAGTTCACAAACACAACAACGTCTTTGAAGATTGATTAAAGTTCCACGACATGTATTCGTAGACAGTTCTTAAATATTCAAATATTTTTACTTCCTATTATGTACGAGGATGATTTGATGATGAGACACGAAATGAAATAAAATGAGTTAGGGAAATAAAATTAAAATTTATTTCTTTAATACTCATAAACGAAGATTATTCTTCGAATTTTATTATTTACAATGCAATGGACAGCTATCTTCAAATTTTAATGCAGTTTTTCACATAAATATGCGAATTTATGACCTTGGACGGTATTGGCCTTTTTTGTTTGTTTTATTTGTTCTGCTATTATATTTTCATTCCTTATTTTCTCTTTTTTCTAAATATTTACGAGTATATATTGGTCATCTGCAAATGTATAGTTATATGTGTCAATTATTTGCATATTGTTGTGTGTACCAACGCGTAAGTTCTTTGAACGCTAATTATAATGTCTCGCTATTTGATGAATAATTAAATATTTTCGTGTTGTAATTACAAAAAATGCGTATTTATTTTTTCTTTTATAAAGGAGATACAATTGTAAAACGCTTTACATATTTATACAGCTACCGTGTAATGCAGCTGAGTTTAACACTACCCCAAAATCCTCTTAGCAAGGTCGTCCATACTACATGCAAGCAGCCGTGTTGTTACATTAACAACACTGTCAACAAGTAATTAGGACTTTCGGTCGTTGTTCTATATGAAACAGAGAAATGCAAGCAAGACCTCGTGCTTATGACTGATGATTTCAGATTACGATGTCGGTCGTTTGTCTATTTGAAAGATTTACACTAGCAATTAGCGAGAACAATTAGTTGGGATAATTTCAGGTTTCCCGTTATGACGACTATTCATTAATCTATATTGTTACCGAGCGCTAAAAGGAAGAATAATTGGGGCAATTGCATTCATCAAGAATTTCAATTATTGTTCCGACCACTCAGCTGAATTAATATGTTTTAATGATTAGTTCGGCGACAATCAAGTTGAGAAGAATAATGGATTAGTTGTCGTCAGAAGTTCCGCACACACGTTGTCAGTGGAGGAGAAGAGTTTACGCAATCTAATTTACAGTAGGGACGTTCGTGATTATACTAAGTTAGCGTTGGCTTTGAAATATCAAGTTCTACGAGCAAAATATAAAACTGTCCAGTTAGTTTCTGGAAAGTACATTTTTATTTATCAAAATTATGTGCTTAAACATACTCCCGTCAACAATTAATCAGGGTGCAAATACTATTTTTAACCAAATCTAAATCTTTGAAATTGGCATAAGTTTCAATGGCATAGCTTTAATTCTTTCTTTATTTAAAAAAGTGTTACCTATTTAATCCACATGCAGGTGGTGTTTTAATGGTCAGTAGGTAAGGGTTGCAATGCGTCGACTAAACTCGCAGAAGGTAGTGAGTCAAAAAATTAGATAAAAGTTAGCGGAAGAGTATTTTTTATTGTAAGCGTGCCAGGGTTTTGAAAAGCCAGTAGTATTAAAGAGGTCCCAACCCACAAGAATTTCTCACAGGACTTACCTTTACTAAAATTAAAAATCTTACTTCCAGCGTTGAATCAAGTTCACATGAATATCTTGCTTACAACGATAATGGACATTTTATTAGTGAAGCAGATATGAAAACAATAATGAAAAAAAGTGAAATATTTGAAGTTGCTTAACTATATAATTTATTTTAAGTTTGAATAAATTGTCAAAATAAATATTTGCCAATACACTGAAAAAGTAGATTTTTTTACAAATATTCGTAACAAAAATAAAAAACTTAGATAGTATAGTATAAAATAAAGAAAATTCTTTATGTAACAATATGTCTCTAGATACATAAATAAACTTATTACACTAAATATCACATATAGTTTTTTGAAAATATCTGAATGTACTTCTGAAGCAAAAATTGATTTTTTAAACGAAATAAGCTAATTAAAATAACTCTAGCGAAAAAAAAAATAAAACTAAAAGACATCGTTCACTGAATTATTTTTAAAATACATTGACAAAAATCCCGTATAGCTTAAAACTCAAGTTTTACAATTTAATCTCAAAGAAACAGCTGCCAACAAGGATGTCAAAAGAAATTCTAAGATGCCCAAGTTAAAGCGGATTTACAATTAAATTCGTAACAATTACAAAGGAGTAGTTGAGGCAAATGATAAATTACAAAATCCTTTCGTCGCCAATAGTGGATTCAGCGCAAATACTGGACACTGTACAAACATAGCTGCATGCTATCAGTGACGACAAAAATATTCGTTGTATAGCCAAAGTCGAGTGTGCTAAAAAAGATGCCGATTTTACCGCATTAAAACAAATTTATAGTATTAATGAATGCACAGATCCGTTAAGTATTAATAAAGATCTCGAACTCGATTTGCTGAAATAACTGTAGAAACATATCTGATATTTCAAATATTTAATCGATCTTATCCTGTATGTTATTACATCGAAAACGCTGCTTATAAATATTTATTTTATTTTATTTATCTTATCAAGCGCATGCTTACGATGCGCCGACCTTTTTCCTTACTGTAAATAATATATTATTTCTATTTATTTTCGCCTATTTATATTTTTACATAGGGCAGGGTATACATATATATATATATATATATATATATATATATATATATATATATATATATATATATATATATACATACATGCATATATATATATATATATAGAAACGATAATTTAATGTACTTCTTTTGTTAGTATTTAATAACATTACTAAGCCGCTAAGCTTAGGTATACTACAATGAATTAATCACGGATAAAATTTCTAACCCGCTCCGATAACTCTTTTTTTTGAATCGCGGATCGATAGAGATATAACGCGTCTTGCTGTATCAGTAATCTCTTTTCCACCTCAGCGATTTCATACAAAATCAATAGGGGTTGGCCTTCTCATCTATACTCTACGAATATTCGAGTGTCAAATTCGATTACCTACAGCGTACACCGTACCATTTTCTTCTTCGTATCGGATTATCTTTCCAATTAGAAGGAGTATACTTTGTGAGCAGATTTTTTTTACTTAAGATACATAAAACGATATGTCTCGCTATTGTCCAGTTATATGATAAAGTATACGAACGTAAGAGGGATTAAGAGAAAATGTGTATGTAGTAAAATAGAACAAAGAGATTTCGTCAAGTTATTATTTTTATTATTACAGCGGTGAGAGGCAAGATATTGTTTCTTTACTTAAATCCACATACAAAACGCTGGAGGGATTATATTTTTTAACTTATCAACGAATAAATTCCACCACAATCATTATAACTGGCAAAATAGATGCAGTGCCAATGCATGTATTTTTACGAAACTAGAACCTGTCTTTTCAATATTGTAGTTATTTTTACTCCCAAAAGTCCTAAATATATCGTAAGGCCTCGATTAACGTGTGCCAATCTGGTTTGTAACTCTCCGCGATCATTACCTACAGTTACTACTTGCTTACTTTACGTCTATTAGTGCAACGCTTGTACTTAGGTGTGTTGTTGCTCTTGATAATGCAGTTTGGGTGCAGTGCAGTAACACCATCAGCAGCAACGGAACCCCGAGGATGTTCTTTGCAAGAGTGGATAACATGCCAGCAAGTAAAGTCGTAGTATCAAAAACGTGGTTACAGCTAGGAAACCGAGAAGAAACTACCTAGTGATTATTTTCCTAACTCGTGTAATTACTTTTGCTTTTCCATAGAACTTTTTGAATGCTTTTGTGTTCGTCGAATATAAATCTCCACTAGGTTCCTTTCTTGCTTTCTATTACAAAACAGCAAGAGCAAGGTGAGTATAGGACATTTTTTCGCCATTTAGGAAATGTCCAATACCTTGCATTACAATTCCAACAATACTACTGGAGCATCTATTAAAGAACACTATAATCCTTCGTTAATCTAAATCTAAATACAGTTCTAGAACATCATCTTTTGAGCCAATATGTTAATTACTAATAAAATTAATATGCAACTATTCACAATTGCAAATTACTTGCGTATATATTTGACAAATATATTTTCTCGTTTTCCAAAACGACAGCATCATGCTTTCAACAATATACATTTGTAAAGCAGTTCTTGTTTTCTTAAACGAAATCTTATCTCCCATGATTAGCTGGGAACAAAGGAACTATTCAGCATACTGTTATTTATATTTTCATCCAGCTCTAAGAAGGAAATTAGTCCATTAGATCGATACTTTCTTTAGGTGTTTTGCTAGTTCTACAAATCAATACAAATACATAGAAAGAACATTACTATCAAAATCTGTCTAATAATATGTACTAATTCAAGAAGAAAACCCACACTTAATCTTTAACTGGGTTTCATCGATTTAGTTTGGATGTTGTATTGGAAATTGTCGGGGTAGTTGGAAGGATGGATTAAACATAAACTAAACTTTTTTACCAGTAGCTAGACTTGGAAAAATACTATTTTTATGACAACCGTTCTCAATTATGGCGGGATTAAAACTTCCAATCCGAAGCGAGAAAACGTGTAAAAAAAGTATATTTAGATTATGTCGTTACAAAAGGTGACCGAAAAAACACTATAAACACGGCAAAACGTAGAAACGGTGGAAAAAATAATAATTATTGAATCATCAATCTGTGATCTCATCAACGAATTAATCTTCTATAGAAAACCGTATCATGATGATACAGCGAGTGTTCTCGAGAGAAGGAAACGTACAGTATGTGAATAGGAATTAAAATGCCTGAGAGAGTAAAATGTAGTCCAATTTTCTTGCTGCCAAGGATAATATCATTGCTTTTCGTGAGATGGAAGTATAAGTTTTTTCACTACATTCTCTGTATTAACATGCTACGATTGTCTACAGAAGAATAATGCATTGATGAGATAACAGATTGACTGATGATTATTTAAAATACGAAACGCGCCATAGTCAAGATCTCATCAATAATGGAATTATTATTTTTCCTAGTGAAGATTATGCATGATCTACCCTTGTAGTAGTGATAAATCAATGGAAATATTCTATTGAAAGTAGGGAAAATCATTTGTTAAACAGTGAAAAAAATATTTATGGTTCGTGTCTTGTTCAAAAAATTCAGTTTCAGAAAAAGAGATTAGGGGGTATTTTACCAAAAATTACTCCAAAAACGAGTTGCAAAAAGTGAGCTTCTGTATTTATGGAAAAAGTCGTGCTCAATTCTTTTTAATTTGAAATAGTCCTTTTTAAATTCTGAATTTACTTTTCCACTACCATAGTAGTAATCTCACAGACAACTTGGTAGGAGCATAATCTTTTAAATCGGGGTTGAAATTTATCTTTTCCTTCGAAATTTGATTATAAATTACTCAAATTCCATCTTTTCGACTGTAAACCACAGTGTCTTTATCAAATCAATAAGAGACATTTTTATCTTTCATTTTCTTTTGTGTTGCTATTCGATGAAAAATATGTCCTCCCTTTTTATCTTCACAACGGTCGTTGCGGTCGAACCAGTGGCCGTTTTCTATGCATAGGCTTTCCGCAGTTCAACCATACCCAATACCATTGAGATGATGAAATTCCAATTTACTTGCCGGAGAAGTTCAAGAACGTACGGGACACCGGATTTTATTATGTAAAAGAACGTCCTAACTTTCGGTCGCAATTCTTTGTTCGGATTATTTATCTATAAATCTGTTTTCTGTATTCGAAAGTTTCCGAATTTCCTTTTCACCCTTGGGAAATAATCTCGGGAAAGTTCGCCGTAGTTATGGAAATACAAGGGGAAATTTAATTTCTCATTCGGTCTATTATTACGTTATTGGATTTGTATTCATTGCCAAGATTTTATAATGTTGTAGTGAAAGTGGAAGACGGAGACCAGGATTTCTAATCAAACGCGATTCCATATAAAATGAGCGAAAACCGAGCTGTAACCTCAATGCGAGTATTCGTTTGATGTATTGTTTTAAATGTATTGAAAACTTTGTCTTACACGTATTGAAATAAAGTTTTGCAGAATGATACAAACATATGAGGCAAGGCTATTGTTTTACTTCATGCTTCATTTATCCAATTTTATTCTTGATTACAAGGGTTTAATTTATGTATATATCTTTTCTCCAACGAGAAATTTTACGGACGTGAGACAATAACACATGGATCAATAAGTCCCGAGACTAACCCATAGATGGCGCTCGTAGTAAACCAGTAACCACGTCTTTCTAGAGTACTAACCTTTGCTTGAAACGTGTCAAAATTTTAAGTCGATCGGACCAGAAACAGCTGAGTTATCGAGGTTGGAGTAAAGTCGTTTTGTAGTTTGTTTAAACAATGGAAAAAACCGAGTTTCGTGTTCTGATAAAACATTGTTTTTTAATGGGTAAAAACACCACGCAAGCAAAACAATGGATTGAAAAATGTTACCCGGACTCTTGTCCATCAAAAGCAACGATTTGTCGGTGGTTTGCCGAGTTTAAACGTGGTCGTACCGACACAAATGACGCGGAACGCTCGGGTAGGCCTGTGGAAGCCGTTACACCGGAAAATGTGAGTGAAGTGACAAAAATTATAATGAAAGATCGTAAAGTGAAGCTCCGTGAGATTGCTGAGATGACACAGATATCATATGGAAGTGTATTTACTATCCTTCATGAAAAATTGAGCATGAAAAAGGTTTTTTCCAAGTGGGTGCCGCGATTGCTTTCGATGGAACAAAAACAACAACGAGTCGATGATTCAGAAAGCTGTTTATCGCTATTTACTCGCAACAAAAAAGATTTCTTGCGTCGTTACGTGACCATGGACGAAACATGGATACATCACTACACTCCAGAGTCGAAGCGGCAGTAATCTGAGTGGCGCACAGCTGGCGAAAGCCGTCCGAAACGTCCGAAAACGCAGCAGTCAGCTGGCAAAGTCCTGGCGTCAGTTTTTTGGGATACACATGGCGTGATTTTCATTGACTACCTCGAAAAAGGTAAATCGATCAACAGTGATTATTATATTGACTTACTGGTGCGTTTGAAGGAGGAAATCGCAAAAAAACGACCGCACATGCAGAGAAAAAAAATCCTTTTTCACCAAGACAATGCACCCTGCCACAAGTCGATGAAAACAATGGCAAAATTGAACGAATTGGGTTTTGATCTGCTTCCCCAACCCCCATATTCGCCAGATTTAGCCCCCAGTGACTACTGGCTCTTTGCTAATCTTAAAAAAATGCTCCAGGGAAAAAGATTTGGCTCAAATGAGGAGGTCATCGTTGAAACTGAAGCTTATTTTGAAGCGAAAGATAAATTTTTTTATAAACATGGTATTGAAAAATTGGAAAAGCGTTTGAACCATTGTATCACCCTAAAAGGTGATTATGTTGATGATTAAAAAAAAATTTTGCAAAAAAAATGTTGTTTTCATTGTTAGTCTCGGGACTTATTGATCCATGTGTTAAGGTCGAGAAAGTGTAAACTCATTTTTTTTGTGAACACATGTAGAAAGACCTCAATAGTTTGATGAACGAGTGAGAGGTATGTCTGTTTATTTCGTACGTGATTGTTTTTTGGAATGAAAGGAATTAAAATGACGTTTTGAGAAGACTTAAAATTTGGTAGACAATCGACTTTCCATTACAATAGGTGATGTTTGACTATAATTTAGGTTTCTTTTCGCATAGAGGTAGTTTCTGTAATATCAGTAAACGCTCGATTTTTAGCTGAAAGCTATGCCATTACTTATATGTCGTTTCTTAAGTAAATAACAGAATAATATTTGATTTCTAAAATGTTATGATGCAAATAGGAAAGGTATTCTTTGAAACAAAATATTAGCAAAATTTGACTTTAACTTGATACTTCAGAATTGAAATTCCCTAGAGTAAATTAGTACGAAAGAGAAAAGCAGCTTTTATCATAGGCAATTTTATTACCTATTTAACCCTTATATAGACGATGGTGGTTAGAGGTAAGGGCTGCAGTGCATCGACTAGATTCGCGGGAGTGTGTGAGCGAAAACTTTAGATGGAAGTTAAGCTGAGGAATAATATTAAAAGGCGCCAGAGATTTGAAAAACCAGTAGTGTAAAAATGATCCTAATCTTTAAGACTCTCGGTCTTCGTTTGCTAACATCCAAAAAGTCTTAGTTCCTGCCGTTAAGTCAGGTTCACAAGATTTAGAACACCCAGAACCTAAATCAATATGAACTTGTATTAGTGAAGCAGAAATGAAAGCAATATTAAAATGTTAAATTCGGAAATGTTAAATTACGTTATTCACTGTAGGTACGGTTACAATTTAATAAGAGAATTAATAAATATTTATGGCAATAAATAATTAAAGAGAAGAGCCTGGAAGTTAGTAAATTATGTTCAATAATTAATTATTCGCAAGTACACTGAATACTCAGATTGCTTCCAAACATTCCTCACAGTAAGTGTTACATGACGTTGTTAAAAAAATTTAAATATTGTATATAATAAAAAATCTATCTTGTAATCTACGAGGGAGCGTTTCTATATTCGCGGAATGGGGACAAGGGGTGGAAATAAAAAAACCAAATTATTTTTCTTTTTCAATATATTCACCTGCAAGACGGATACATTTTTCACATCTTTCAATTAATTTATTTATACCCTCATAAAAAATGATTTCTCTTTATCTGCAAAATACGCCGAAACTGCCTCCTTGACTTCATCATCGGCAGTAAATTTTTTACCCCGCAGCTCTTTTTTCATTTTCGGAAACAGGTAATAATCCCTCGGGGCCAGGTCTGGGCTGTAGGGTGGGTGATTCACAATTTCGAAGCCCACCTTATGCAGGGCAGCTAACGCAACGCGGCTCTTGTGGACGAGCGCGTTGTCGTGCAAAAGCAGAACACCTTTTGTCAATTTTCCCCGTCTTTTCTCTTTAATGGCTTCTTTTAGTCGCTCTAATATTGAAGCGTAATATTCTCCGGTTATAGAAACACCTTTATCTTTATAATCAATCAACAATATTCCTTCCGTGTCCCAAAATACCGTTGCCATGAGTTTCCCAGCTGATTGTGACACTTTAAATTTCTTGGGAGGTGCTGTGTCCTTTTTATGCCACTGCATGGAGTCTTGTTTGGACTCAGGTTCATAATGATGAACCCAAGTTTCGTCTCCAGTAACAATTCCACTCAATACACCATCCTTGTCTTCATTACAGAGGTCCAAAAATGCACGCGAACACTCTACGCGCTGTTGTTTTTGCGGCGGCATGAGCATTCTCGGCACCCATTTTGCGCTGACCTTAGAAATGCCGAGATGATCGTGTAGGATTTTAAAAATTGTTGTATCGGATACTCCAACCATTTCTGCGAGTTGTTTCTTCTTTAGTCGAGCATCTTCGAGTACAATTTGTTCAACTTTTTTGATAAGTGCTGACGTGGTCACCTCAATGCTCCTGCCCAGCCTCGGGTCGTCTTCAAGAGATTCCCTTCCTTTTTTAAATAAACTATGCCACTTGTACACCATGTTTTTTCCTGGACAAGAGTCGCCGTAAACCAATGACATCTCATTCATTATGGTCGCGACTGATTTTCCTTGCCTGGTAAGGAACTTTATAACGGCACGATATTCGATTTTTTCCATATTTCACTTTTCACTCCTGATTATGTTACTTGGTTGACGATAGCTCAAAGACTAACTGTCTAATAACAATGAAACTTCGTATTTATACTAATCATGAGTCGCTGCACAGGCCACGCCCACAATGCGCCTACTCCCCCTCTACAACCCGCTCATTCCGCGAATATAAAAACGCTCCCTCGTAGATTAGACGCCTTATAATTATTATTTCTAAACCCCAAAGAAGCACTTAAAAGCCTAGTCCTGAAATACAAACGGCCCTTCGTAAGTTAAACGTTTACTTGCTCGTTTGTTCATTTTTAAAAAGACTTTCTATGTAAGGAAAAAAACCGTCTCCTTAGAAAGTATGTGATATGGTTCATTAAGTAAGTTAATAAAAAAATAAAAAAATATAAATCTCTTATTTTAAATTTCGGAAAGACATATTTGCAATTATATTTATCGATCTATAATACAATTTGGTTTTGATTAATTTTCTTTAAAAAATCGTATTATGTAATCTTAAATTCATAAATTAATAGGCGAAATTATTAAGCGACTTTCTAAATTTTTTATTTTTAGAATCGTGTGTTATTCACTAAATACTATTTATGAAAAATAGGAATTATTTTGTATCACCCTAGGCTATCAAAAGAAAAAAAAGTGTAACTATTCTAGTAGCGTCACAGGTTTGGAAATCATAAGGCGTATAAATGAAATACGACTCATATATCTTTTTTTTTCATGAATGTCAGAAATGTCAGATTATCATGAAAGAATTCTCCGTTCTTGTTATACTGTGATACATAACGAAACTTCGTTAGACGTTATTAATTAACTTTTTTATGTCATTCAAGTCACATAATGGCATCTCTCCCCATTATTATTTATTTTAAAATTATTTTGAGAGTGCGGTAAAACGAAAGCTTTGATGATACAAAGAGCTTGTATCTTCAAACAGGACGAGCTTTGTGCCATCAGTAGAAAAAAAAAAATAACAAGAGAATATTACGTTTGAAAGATAAATAATTTTTTTAATATTAGGAAATTGGACACGGCGAAGCCAGGAGCATTTTTTTAGATATCCGAAAGTCGCGACAACCAGGTAACATGTTAAACAAGAACACTAATTTAAATAATGAAGAATGTTTCTATGTTAAAAGAAAAAAAAATGAAAAAATAATCTTTTATTGAAATGTTTCTATTTGAAATTAAACGCATACTGGGAGTGTGTGCGTTTTGGCTTTCAACGGTACAGATCGTGTGCGGAGTGTGTTTTCGTACGGGTATTTTGCCGTAGTTTTCCAGGTGTGACACTGTTTAATTATCTGCTGATTATGACAACTTAGTTGTCGAAATACGTAATCAGACCACGAAAATTAATGTGGAAAGGGATTATATATCAACCTTCAGTGATTATGTATATAAGTACATAACCTATCCATTGTCTATTGTTTAATTTTATCTAAAATAGGAAAACTAAGATATTACCTCAAGCAAGTCGTTCATTTAGGAAATTTCTCTATTCATCTTTCTTTCAATCCAATCCGTACTTATAGCAAGTACAGTGTAGAGGCCGTTGTTCTATTAGTATTCTAATATTGAGAAATCGTAGGGATTTTTAACAATTATGTTACAGTCTGAATATTCATGTACATTTTTTTAGCTTCATCAAACTATTGAAAAACTGTACTACAAATATTGTAGTCTTTTTATGTGTTTTTTTGGATATTTTAGTTATGTAGAACGATTTTATTCCAACAGCACATTAATGACCAAGAAATACGACCAAAAGCATTCGTTGCTTCTATTTGCAATCAGAATGAATCAAGCTTATTTTAAACAAACTTTTTAAACTAGCCGAAGAACATTAATTAATATGCAGAAATATCTAATAATAGTACCATACCACCTTAATGAGAAGGCGATCAATAAACATTCTCAGTTGCTATATACATACATATACATATGTATATTGAATGTACCTACCATGTAACTGAGTTATTTCAACAACTAGATTTCGATGCGAAGTAATAATTACGTCGGCGTATATATTTGTATCTGAATAATATCTGTGTTAAACTCTATTTGAATTACGAGAAATTGTGCACTCTTCCATACGAATCACGCTTGTACATTTCCTGTCAGCGGATCTCGTCCCATCGGGAGATCTTGCCATGATAGTTGCTTTATTTTACTAATTCGATGCACTTAGAATATTTTGGCGAGTGCGGTGCGAAACTTTAATCGAACTTGCATGGAAGTGAACTAATGCTGATTAGCTGCTGCTGCTTCAAACTTTCACTAACAACCAAGTACGTACACAGCTTTGCGTCGACTCACTTATGCTAAACCGTTGTTATTCCATTTATCAACGGCCCCTATTTGGCAACATTAATACCCTTGTTATAATTGAAAGCATGTGAGAACTGATATAATTGAGTGAATTGTACCGTACCAGCATAATATTATGGTTCTCCTGTTTATGAATTTTGATAAAAGCCATTGTGCACACTAATTGCTCTCTCCAAAGACAAAGGGAATAATTAAGTTCAGTATGAAAATGACGTTTGAGTCTGTTCTGTTTATGTACTTGCACTCTTCACTTAATTGTTTTACAAAGTGATGCGTGCAATCATTGCATTGGAAATATGACAAATTAGTCAAATGAAATGCTTATTCGGAGGTTGCGCGCGCGTAGATGACATGTATTATTTAAATTAATTGAAATTACTAGGAGCGATTCATAAATACCTCGAAGCTAATTAGAATTTGATAATTTTCATAAGCTACTGTATTGTAATTAATTAATTTGACGCTTACATGCCCATGTTCCTTCGGTAAGAAAATCAAATTATTCTATTGTCCAACGTAATTTACAATCCTTCCAATTATACGACAAAGAAATATGTCGAATAAGTTATTGTGTGTAAAGGTGAAAATGGGGTGTACACAAATTATTCATAAAGAAAGAGAAAAAGTATGTAACACAAACAAAAATAAATTACGTAAATGCAAATGAATTACAGGCCTGAGAAACTCTAAAAACTCTGTTATTCGCCAAAGGAAAATGAAAAGTATCTCTATGTTGTGTTTCAGGATGTAGTACTACTACTAAGAATATAACAAAGCTTGTATAAGAAAATTGTACTAGAGTAGATTTGTTCTTATCTCAAATCGAAAAGTAGATTCAGAGCAGATGGATCTATATTTCTATGTGGATACTTATAATTCTAACACAGAAACTTGTGCGAAACTAATAATAAAAAGCCTAAATAATGGAGACATACTTAAGATGAGATCTGACTACGGTAATATAAAATATTAAACGTTTTATTTGTAAAATATTGGACAATAATGCCTAATCTTTCCTAGCAGCAACCATGACTCTGCTCATGGTTTGCAAATTTTGACTTGGCATCAAACATAACATCCAAGTCTACGATTTCTTTAATTTGGTTGAAGTTCAGAAAAGTTAATTCATAATTGAATAATATTGATTACCGTTTTTCGGATTAAAAATCAATACTTTACATTTATCAACATTTAATAAAAGTTTATTGCTATTTATATATACATATATACCAAAATTGTTTAAAAGGATCCCTTTAAAGTTCTTTTGATATCGCCGATATTGAAGATAGTGCGAAATATTTGCAATTTATCAACAAAAAAAGTGGTTCCTGTCAATAAAATAAAAGTAGAGGCCCCAAATTCGATTCCTTTGATGCTCCAGAAGCACAAGTGTGCATCTTAAATCGATATCTACAAGAAAGTGAACTTCATAAACATTATTGTTCTTAATTATTTGCCTAGTATTATTTAACTATTCAGTGGATATTTAATATTTAAATTCGTATTAATAATAATTATTGAGTAGACCACTATCCTCGCGGGAAAGACTTGTTAGGTGTGATTATAAATAAGATGTATTTCATATGTGCGCAACAACCGGTTCGCGGGCCGGATCCGCGAGACATTGTCGTATTATTTCATGTCTGATATCTATTGTTAAAAATTATGAACACTACTTTAAAATGCACTACTTTTAAACGCGGTCCGCGAACGTATTTGCACAGTAAAGTTTGGCCGGCAACATGTCAAAGGTTGCCCATACCTGATATATATTATAATGTAGGGAATGAATTAGAGATTTATGTACACCTATCCCAGTTAACAATCCGCCTTTGAGAGGCATCATCACATCACTGACATGATGTAAGTTATCGACAATGCCTGCACTAGTTCGTCCTCCATTGGTTTCTGTCGCTAGTTGCTCGGAGGATTGCTCAGCCTTAGTAATAATTAACAATGTAGATGGAAGAGGGTATTGGAAATTGATGCAAAAATTAATAGTTCACCTATGAAGTCTTTAATGTTGCTGTTATGAGAAAGAGATTTAAAAAAAGCTGAACTACTTGGAAGGATTTAGAGAAGCAAATTTTGGGCAAGGAAAATTAACCGAAACTTTTAAGTTTAGCGTAGTTCTGAAGATTGAATGCTTTGGCAGTAGAAAAAAAAAATTCTTCAAATAAACAAATTCATACATGAAATTTTTAGATTGTCCATAGTTGTGGATAGATTTGTAGAATAATGCGTTCATAGTTAAACATAGAGACGTATCTGTGATGCTTTTCGGTTTGGCGTCACTTCTTGCAATTAAAAAAGCACTGAAAAAACGGAATCGACAAAAAGCAGCACATTCCATTGGGAACATGAATTTTTTAAGAATGGCCAAGCATATTAAGATATAATCTTTGTAATAAAACAAACATTTCAGAACTTAATTAAGAATTTTGTGGCATTTGTGTGGCACGAATTAAGTCGAACTATCTGCCAATCAATTCCAATACTTTCCATAACTATATAAACCTTTCTACTGGCGACAAAATTTACCAGGAGTTTTAGGTAGCTGTTGAATAAGATGTTAGGATTATGTAGATTGATGAGTAATCATGAGAAAACTGTACTTCCATCCCTCGGGCAGAAATGAAAACTGTCCGAGAAGTGGTAAAAAGTAGATGAACACTGTATTGCTTTCGGTGAGTCACATATAGTAGACAAAACGAAACTATTTAAGATCAACTTTCAATTAGCGAAACGCGTAGTGGAGAGTGCTTTGTTCATTAATTACAAATGTAATTGAACCGAGTAGATTTTACATATTTTGCAAAATATAGTTTTTGTTATGTTTTTATAGCTATCGACTTTTGCAAATAACAATAATAATTTATTTATGATTTCATTTTTAATGTACGTAATTGGTGCACAAATATTTAGTGCTTGTATTATTAAAACATTATAGTAAATTAAGGATGTTGCGACCAACGGAACTCTGTAGTTTAAATATTCAGTATTTCCTTATCGTCAAACATATTAAAGGTTATTAAATCAAAAATACTTTATTTAATGTTCAAAACAGTTTGAAATGAGAATTTTAAATAACTACAAAATGTATCGTCCGTTATTTGTTTTGTATACCAAATGTACACATTTTGGCATAATTATAGTAACATTGTTAATAAAATCAATTAATTTAGAATTTCATTTGTTTATTGCGCCGACTGTAAAATATTCTATTAAGAAAATTTGAGTGCTTAATGGATTGCGTTGTTAGAAAATCTTGCGCGCAAAATAGCGACCCTTAAAAATTTAATGGACCATCCAAAAATACTCTAAAGAAGGAAATTAATTACCCCGAGTTCTTTATTTATGCATATCCCATCATGCTAAACGTTGTAATGAAAACGAATAAAGAGTACGAGTCTGTGCAACAAAAGAACAACAGCTGATGAAGAAAATTAGTTTTTTCTTTTTTAACATGCTAGATATACTATATGATCATTAACGTTTTTCTTGTCCATCCCGTTTATTGAATTGTTTTTATCGAATCGATGTAATCAAGGTGTAATGATTAAAAAAATTTCTGGTTGTATCATTTAGTTTGCACTTTTTTGTTAATAAGCGTTATTATTATTTATCTAATATTAGTTGAATCGGTGTTAAAATACATCATTAATAACTAAATAAATGTTTTGATTACATTATCCATTCGCATTTTTAATTATTGAAAGTATTAGATGTAATATAATATGGAGGTAGGTCAGAAAATATCTTGAACAAGACAGTAAGAAACAATTTTTTCGGGAAAATCTTTTCGAACCTGCAAAAAAAAAATAACCATAATAACCATAAATAACCATTTTCAGATTTGGTAAACTCATTATTCATATATTTTATGTTACACACGTGGTCGTATCAAGTACTACTACAACAGCGTTACCGCTCCCAAATTTATTCGGTGATCATTAGTCAAGATTTTATGGACTTGTTCAATTGTTTCTTCATGGGTAGTGCTTTTTCGCCTGCCAAAGTATGGTGCATCTTTGCATGTTTGTTCTACCACCGCGTTTAAATTCAGTATGTTTAGTTTTTTTTTTTTGATATTTTTCTGTCTTCATTTCAAATTCAAACCCATTTCGTCGATACGTTATTGAATGTTACCAACATCTGTTTAGAGCGGTTGATTTTTCTTTAGAAGAAGCTATTATAATCATCATCTATGACTTCTTGTAGCTCTCCTTGATTGTTATTACTTTCATGGTGTCAATGTTCATCTGGTGTCTAGTTTTTCTTTTATTTGTGTGTAATTTATCCTACTTGTCATGTACAATAACACATGGATCAATAAGTCCCGAGACTAACTCATAGATGGCGCTCGTAGTAAACCAGTAACCACGTCTTTCTAGAGTACTAACCTTTGCTTGAAACGTGTCAAAATTTTAAGTCAATCGGACCAGAAACAGCTGAGTTATCGAGGCTGGAGTAAAGTCGTTTTGTAGTTTGTGTAAACAATGGAAAAAACCGAGTTTCGTGTTCTGATAAAACATTGTTTTTTAATGGGTAAAAACACCACGCAAGCAAAACAATGGATTGAAAAATGTTACCCGGACTCTTGTCCATCAAAAGCAACGATTTGTCGGTGGTTTGCCGAGTTTAAACGTGGTCGTACCGACACAAATGACGCGGAACGCTCGGGTAGACCTGTGGAAGCCGTTACACCGGAAAATGTGAGTGAAGTGACAAAAATTATAATGAAAGATCGTAAAGTGAAGCTCCGGGAGATTGCTGAGATGACACAGATATCATATGGAAGTGTATTTACTATCCTTCATGAAAAATTGAGCATGAAAAAGGTTTTTTCCAAGTGGGTGCCGCGATTGCTCTCGATGGAACAAAAACAGCAACGAGTCGATGATTCAGAAAGCTGTTTATCGCTATTTACTCGCAACAAAAAAGATTTCTTGCGTCGTTACGTGACCATGGACGAAACATGGATACATCACTGCACTCCAGAGTCGAAGCGGCAGTCATCTGAGTGGCGCACAGCTGGCGAAAGCCGTCCGAAACGTCCGAAAACGCAGCAGTCAGCTGGCAAAGTCCTGGCGTCAGTTTTTTGGGATACACATGGCGTGATTTTCATTGACTACCTCGAAAAAGGTAAATCGATCAACAGTGATTATTATATTGACTTACTGGTGCTTTTGAAGGAGGAAATCGCAAAAAAACGACCGCACATGCAGAGAAAAAAAATCCTTTTTCACCAAGACAATGCACCCTGCCACAAGTCGATGAAAACAATGGCAAAATTGAACGAATTGGGTTTTGATCTGCTTCCCCACCCCCCATATTCGCCAGATTTAGCCCCCAGTGACTACTGGCTCTTTGCTGATCTTAAAAAAATGCTCCAGGGAAAAAGATTTGGCTCAAATGAGGAGGTCATCGCTGAAACTGAAGCTTATTTTGAAGCGAAAGATAAATTTTTTTATAAACATGGTATTGAAAAATTGGAAAAGCGTTGGAACCATTGTATCACCCTAAAAGGTGATTATGTTGATGAATAAAAAAAAATTTTGCAAAAAAAATGTTGTTTTCATTGTTAGTCTCGGGACTTATTGATCCATGTGTTATGTATGTACATGTTCATTTGTCCTCAATTCTAGTATTTTGTTCTTCCTTGAACTGTTTATAAATTAGCGCCTTTTGGCTAATTTCGTTGACGTAATTCCATGTAAGCCCTTAATAATTCTTGCTTAACTCTATCTAGTGCTATACTGAATGGTACCAAATTGTAGGTATCCCTCAGTTGCATACATATTTTTAGGTGGACACTTAATTTAATGGATAATTGTTTTCGTTTTTATAGAACTGTATGTAGATGTAGACCAAGTTTAAAAAATCTTGTCGACCAATGTAATTAATGCAGTCCCGTAGATTGTACCAAAAGTTAAACAAAATCAGGAATTTTAATTAATTTGTTTGTAATTAAACATATAAGAAATCAGTATATATGTACATAGCTTCGGATATCTAGTGGTTTGAAGAATTGAAGCAGTTACTTTTTCGATTGAAAGTATTTCATTTTTTTTCTTTCTCTAAATTCGCTTATTTTTCGGGACTGGATGCATCGAGCAAGGGTAATTTTTAGCAAGTGGTCATTCATTCCGAAAGTTTTTATCGTATTCATGTTTGACTATGGTAATTGCACTGCTTCTACTTTAATTACACAGTCGCATTTTTTGTTAAAAGATTGTGTAAAACGCTTATTCCCTTTTGCTCTGAAATCAGTAACATAAATAAAAGCGTCAGCTAAACGCAAGTGGTTCAATTAGATAATCAAAGATGGCTTTGGATGTTGTCTTTACTACAATTTTATTTAAAAGTTTTAAACATTTTCTACACGTTTGTTTTCATCTTTTCCTTACATTTTAAAGAGTTAACTGACACCGTCCTGTCGAAGATTTCAAGTGAATTTGTACCATATTTCCTACTGTCACGAAAAAAATAAGTTATTGAAAAAAGGGGAACGGTAGAATGCGTTATGGAAAATACGAAAATGTACATTTATTGAGGGAAAATATATTGATGAGTATCGAAAAAACATACGAACTTGTATTGCGAAAACGACGATTCTATCAATTCAAGCGTTTCAATTTTTTTTATATTAAATTCCTTTTGGTCTATTTAGAAACCGATGGAATGTTGAAGTGTAGAATTGAATGCTTTTATTTCTCTTATATATTTGGGCTTAACGCAATTTTTCGGATACATAGTGAGATGATGAATGTAACTAAATATTAAATATACAAAGCTATTATTCTCTGAAATTTAAGATTAAAGAACGCAAACGATTAGTATCCCGTTTGTTTTTCACATGGGAAAATAATTCTGTTGTAAAAATGAATGCAGATATTATTACATATTTGCATAAATAGGAAGTATTGTGAGATGCTTGTTTGGGTTGCATCTCGTGTTAATGATTCAAATGTTTGCGTTCAGTATAATGTAATATTGTGAAACGCATATCATTGGAACAGTACTCAAAATACACCTTGCGAAATTTCTATAGTTTCACACAGACTATTATACAAAGTTTTACTTGTTAAATATTTTTGGAATCTTGTGAATTGAAGTTAACACTTAAGCGTGAAGAAAGACAACTGAATAAGGAAGTAACGTTAGAAAAGAATTATTGCCCATTTTATAGAAAATATTTCCAGTAATGCCAATTTTTAAACAGCGAAATTTCAATAGGTCTCTAACATAAAATGAATAATAATAATAATAAAATAATATATAAAAAATAAATAAACAAGAAATTTATAAAAGCCCTCAAACATAGTGGTCAGATCATTTATTTAATGTAATTTGAAAAAATCCGTCTCTTTGTACTACCTACTAATATCTTCAAAGCTAAAGTAGGATATAATAGAAGCAATTTATTAATTATTATTAATTAACTCTAATAAATAATGTCCGTCAAATGATACGTTTTTTTCTGTATGCACTCTATCAACTTCTTTTCAAAATTCTTCATCGTTTCTCCTGACATTTTGACACACATTTTTAACATTTTCTTTCTTAATATTGTACTTGTTTTTCTTGTTGTTGTTATATGTTTTCTCCAAAACATTTGTAGTGTAACATTACATTTTCTCATGAATTTTTCTAATATATTAAGCCATATACATACATGGTGGGGCAGAATAACGAGCGATTTGAAAAAGCCCGCGATTCGCACCGTGTCATTTGGAGGTGGTAGGGACGCTATCGGCCATGTTTCCTTGATATTAGCATTTAGTAACAATGGAGCGTTGGACCCCTGTTACGGCGTTTTATGAAAATGATAATTCTTACATACGCGTGCGTCGTGCCTTTCGAAATCATTTTAACATTAATCGCAATCAACCTGTGCCGTCTGCCTGTGCCATTAAAAAATGGGTTAGGAACTTTGAGGAAACTTCGTCAACGACAAAAAAGAAACCTGGTGTAAAACTGCTATGCCCGAGCAAAGCCCGCAGCTATCGTTCAGCTCGCCGGCATAGCACTACACTTGGGATTTCAAACCGAACTGTTAGACGAATATTACACAAGGATCTCCACCTTCATCCATACAAAATCCAAATCGTACAGGCTCTTAAAGGCACGGATTATGTGAATCAACAACGATTCTGTGAAGAGTTTTCAGATTTAATTAATCAACATGAGGATATTGTAAACAACTTATGCATGAGTGACGAAGACCATTTTCATTTGTCCGATTACGTCAATAAGCAGAACTTTAGATACTGGAGTGACATAAATCCTAGACAAATGCATCAAGAACCCCTTCACTCCACAAAAGTTACTGTGTGGTGCGCTATGTCTTCATCGGGGATCACAGGGCCTTCCTTTTTTGAAAATGCTCGTGGCAATGCTGTGACAGTAACCTCACAAAAATACGCCGACATGTTGGAAAACTTTTTTGAACCACAGCTTGCACGCTACGAAGTTAACGAGAAAACATTTTTTCAACAAGACGGAGCAACCTCCCATACAGCCAGAGTATGCATGAATATTATTAACAGATTATTTCCAAATCATGTGATTTCTCGAAATGGGGACATCACCTGGCCTTCCCGTTCACCGGACCTCACACCGTGCGACTTTTTCTTGTGGGGGTACTTAAAAAGTAAAGTGTTTCAAGATAACCCACCACAAACAATTCAAGCCCTGAAAGAACGGATCCGACAGGAAATGGAAAACATTCCCCTAGCAATGCTGCAAAATGTAATGAATAGTTTCAAAACACGGTTGGAAGAATGTGTACGCCTGAACGGATATAATCTTTCCGGAGTTATTTTTAAAAAATAAAATAATTAATGCTTTTTTATGTTTTTTATGTGTTGAGAAAATAATGAATTTATTCCTAAATATTGTTTTTCTTGTTTTTTACAGCCTTTTTAAAATCGCTCGTTGTTCTGTCTCACCCGTTACAAAGTGTGTTAATTCATTCGTATACTAAACTACAATGTATCCATAAAAATAAGTCGAAAATTATTTGGAACGATATTCGTACATATTTACGTTTGTTACCCGTGTATTTGGAAAATGGATGACCTAATCTATTTGTCTGAATAATTGATATTAACTTTGGTCAGCAAATAGTAGGTAGGTATTTTGATCTCTTCTATTACGTTCCCTTTTATTAAATTCCGTTCAAGTTTACGACCTTCGATTTCCGATATCGACGCTGGGAAGACACGAAATATTCAGACGAAAAATGTGTCATTAATCTTGTGACACTCGGTCCTCTTGACGGTTCTAATAAATTAATGGCATTTTCCAAATCCAAACAGTACAAACCAACACACTGTTGATATTCTTTAAATCATGGATATGGGAATTACTGTTAACAGTTGATATTTTAAATTTGGTAATTAATGATAATCGTGAAATCTTTTGAAGCTAGCTCAATTAAAAACAGACACTGTATATTGACAATTAACTAATAGCAGACGACGTTTAAATATGATTTAGGAAAATAACATTCAGAAAATAATTATTTTGAGGTTAAACAGCTATTAAGGAATATACAGTGTGATTTTAGATGATGGCGGATAGTTCGAATTTGCCGCCACAGTTTTCTTTTTCTTTTAATATTCAGAATGGTTGTCATGGATATATATTTAATTTCCATTGTTAAATATCAGTGTGAACTTGTCAGTAATTGGTCACGGATTATTTGATTTGTACTTATATTGGTGGCTTCTGCGATATTATTTTCAATGTTTGTTCAGTTTTGTACATATTAAAACACTGTTCTTTTTAAAACTGCTTCTTGAGATGCACGCAAAAATTGTCATATTTGATGTTCTCAACTGCCCTGAGAACGTTTCTGATGTCCAAAATTTACACAACTCTTTTGATTTAACACAGAGAGGAAGAGATTTGAGAAACTATAGAAAAATACGAGCTTCCGGAAGTGCAAATAGAATGATTGAAAATGGAAGTTTGAATGATTTTACTAGAAAAAAGTGTTGGATTTATAATCTGCTAATCTGAAACCATATCAAAATACGAACTTCTGCAAGTGTAAATGGATTATCTCCAAGTTTGAATGATTTTGCTAGAAAAATGTGCTGGATTTGTATTCTGCTAGTTCAGAATTATTGTATTACGAACCGCAAAGGCTAAATAGAAAACTTTTTTTTCGACGAAAATCTCGATTTTTCCAAAGGGGTATGCTCGCAAAAAATGTAATTTTTCGAAAATTGTTGCACATTATTAAATATTCGGGTGTTGATATTCTCGACTACCCTGAAAACGTTTCGGCTGTCTAAATGTATACAAGTCTTTTGGTTTACCACTGAGAGAGTAAAAGACTTGAGAAATCATGTCAAAATACTAGCTTCTGGAAGTGTAATTGGATTATCTCTAAGTTTGAATGATTCTACCAGAAAAAAGTGTTGACTTTGTATTCTGTAAGTTCAGAATTATTGTATTATGAACCGTAAAAGGCTAAATAGAAAAGTTTTTTGCTCGACGAAAATCTCGATTTTTCCAAAAATTATCATTTTTCGAAAATTGTTGCACATTATTATAATAAATATTCGGGTGTTGACATTCCCAACTGCCCTGAAAGCGTTTCTGATGTCAAAATTTACACAACTCTTTTGATTTACTACGGAGAGAGTAAAAGACTTGAGAAACCGTATCAAAATACGAGCTTCTGGAAGTGCGAATGGAATGATTGGAAATGGAAGTTTGAATTATTTTACTAGAAAAAGGTGTTGGATTTATATTCTGCTAGTTCAGAGTTATTGTATTATGAACCGCAAAGGCTAAATAGAAAACTTTTTTTTTCGACGAAAATCTCGATTTTTCCAAAGGGGTATGCTCGCAAAAAAATGTCATTTTTCGAAAATTGTTGCACATTATTAAATATTCGGGTGTTGACATTCCCAACTGCCCTGAAAGCGCTACTGATGTCAAAATTTACACAACTCTTTTGATGTACCACTGAGAGAGTAAAAGACTTGAGAAACCATATCAAAATACGAACTTCTGGAAGTGTAAATGGATTATCTCCAAGTTTGAATGATTTTGCTAGAAAAATGTGTTGGATTTGTATTCTGCTAGTTCAGAGTTATTGTATTATGAACCGCAAAGGCTAAATAGAAAACTTTTTTTTTCGACGAAAATCTCGATTTTTCCAAAGGGGTATGCTCGCAAAAAATGTAATTTTTCGAAAATTGTTGCACATTATTAAATATTCGGGTGTTGATATTCTCGACTACCCTGAAAACGTTTCTGCTGTCTAAATGTATACAAGTCTTTTGGTTTACCACTGAGAGAGTAAAAGACTTGAGAAATCATGTCAAAATACTAGCTTCTGGAAGTGTAATTGGATTATCTCTAAGTTTGAATGATTCTACTAGAAAAAAGTGTTGACTTTGTATTCTGTAAGTTCAGAATTATTGTATTATGAACCGTAAAAGGCTAAATAGAAAAGTTTTTTGCTCGACGAAAATCTCGATTTTTCCAAAAATTATCATTTTTCGAAAATTGTTGCACATTATTATAATAAATATTCGGGTGTTGACATTCCCAACTGCCCTGAAAGCGTTTCTGATGTCAAAATTTACACAACTCTTTTGATTTACTACGGAGAGAGTAAAAGACTTGAGAAACCGTATCAAAATACGAGCTTCTGGAAGTGCGAATGGAATGATTGGAAATGGAAGTTTGAATTATTTTACTAGAAAAAGGTGTTGGATTTATATTCTGCTAGTTCAGAGTTATTGTATTATGAACCGCAAAGGCTAAATAGAAAACTTTTTTTTTCGACGAAAATCTCGATTTTTCCAAAGGGGTATGCTCGCAAAAAAATGTCATTTTTCGAAAATTGTTGCACATTATTAAATATTCGGGTGTTGACATTCCCAACTGCCCTGAAAGCGCTACTGATGTCAAAATTTACACAACTCTTTTGATGTACCACTGAGAGAGTAAAAGACTTGAGAAACCATATCAAAATACGAACTTCTGGAAGTGTAAATGGATTATCTCTAAGTTTAGATGATTTTAAGAAAAAAGTATTGGGAATGTATTGAGATTGTATTCTGCTAGTTCAGAATTATTGTATTATGAACCGCAAAGGCTAAATAGAAAACTTTTTTTTCGACGAAAATCTCGATTTTTCCAAAGGGGTATGCTCGCAAAAAATGTAATTTTTCGAAAATTGTTGCACATTATTAAATATTCGGGTGTTGATATTCTCGACTACCCTGAAAACGTTTCTGCTGTCTAAATGTATACAAGTCTTTTGGTTTACCACTGAGAGAGTAAAAGACTTGAGAAATCATGTCAAAATACTAGCTTCTGGAAGTGTAATTGGATTATCTCTAAGTTTGAATGATTCTACTAGAAAAAAGTGTTGACTTTGTATTCTGTAAGTTCAGAATTATTGTATTATGAACCGTAAAAGGCTAAATAGAAAAGTTTTTTGCTCGACGAAAATCTCGATTTTTCCAAAAATTATCATTTTTCGAAAATTGTTGCACATTATTATAATAAATATTCGGGTGTTGACATTCCCAACTGCCCTGAAAGCGTTTCTGATGTCAAAATTTACACAACTCTTTTGATTTACTACGGAGAGAGTAAAAGACTTGAGAAACCGTATCAAAATACGAGCTTCTGGAAGTGCGAATGGAATGATTGGAAATGGAAGTTTGAATTATTTTACTAGAAAAAGGTGTTGGATTTATATTCTGCTAGTTCAGAGTTATTGTATTATGAACCGCAAAGGCTAAATAGAAAACTTTTTTTTTCGACGAAAATCTCGATTTTTCCAAAGGGGTATGCTCGCAAAAAAATGTCATTTTTCGAAAATTGTTGCACATTATTAAATATTCGGGTGTTGACATTCCCAACTGCCCTGAAAGCGCTACTGATGTCAAAATTTACACAACTCTTTTGATGTACCACTGAGAGAGTAAAAGACTTGAGAAACCATATCAAAATACGAACTTCTGGAAGTGTAAATGGATTATCTCCAAGTTTGAATGATTTTGCTAGAAAAATGTGCTGGATTTGTATTCTGCTAGTTCAGAATTATTGTATTATGAACCGCAAAGGCTAAATAGAAAACTTTTTTTTCGACGAAAATCTCGATTTTTCCAAAGGGGTATGCTCGCAAAAAATGTAATTTTTCGAAAATTGTTGCACATTATTAAATATTCGGGTGTTGATATTCTCGACTACCCTGAAAACGTTTCTGCTGTCTAAATGTATACAAGTCTTTTGGTTTACCACTGAGAGAGTAAAAGACTTGAGAAATCATGTCAAAATACTAGCTTCTGGAAGTGTAATTGGATTATCTCTAAGTTTGAATGATTCTACTAGAAAAAAGTGTTGACTTTGTATTCTGTAAGTTCAGAATTATTGTATTATGAACCGTAAAAGGCTAAATAGAAAAGTTTTTTGCTCGACGAAAATCTCGATTTTTCCAAAAATTATCATTTTTCGAAAATTGTTGCACATTATTATAATAAATATTCGGGTGTTGACATTCCCAACTGTCCTGAAAGCGTTTCTGATGTCAAAATTTACACAACTCTTTTGATTTACTACGGAGAGAGTAAAAGACTTGAGAAACCGTATCAAAATACGAGCTTCTGGAAGTGCGAATGGAATGATTGGAAATGGAAGTTTGAATTATTTTACTAGAAAAAGGTGTTGGATTTATATTCTGCTAGTTCAGAGTTATTGTATTATGAACCGCAAAGGCTAAATAGAAAACTTTTTTTTTCGACGAAAATCTCGATTTTTCCAAAGGGGTATGCTCGCAAAAAAATGTCATTTTTCGAAAATTGTTGCACATTATTAAATATTCGGGTGTTGACATTCCCAACTGCCCTGAAAGCGTTTCTGATGTCAAAATTTACACAACTCTTTTGATTTACCACGGAGGGAGTGAAAAACCTGAGAAACCATATCAAAATACGAACTTCTGGAAGTGTAAATGGATTATCTCCAAGTTTGAATGATTTTGCTAGAAAAATGTGTTGGATTTGTATTCTGCTAGTTCAGAGTTATTGTATTATGAACCGCAAAGGCTAAATAGAAAACTTTTTTTTTCGACGAAAATCTCGATTTTTCCAGAGGGGGTATGCTCGCAAAAAATGTCATTTTTCGAAACTTGTTGCATATTATTAAATATTCGGGTGTTGGTATTCTTGACTACCCTGAAAACGTTTCTGATGTCAAAATGTATACAAGTCTTTTGGTTTACCACTGAGAGAGTAAAAGACTTGAGAAATCATGTCAAAATACTAACTTCTGGAAGTGTAAATGGATTATCTCTGTTTGAATGAGTAATTGGGAAAAGTGTAAGCTGAGATGCTTTAAAGTAATCTATGTAGATAAACTATCAACAGACTGAGTCTCCAATAAAAGAAGCACGGTTCACCTTGCATATAATGTCAACTTTGTTTTGCAAAATGAAAAGAGAATCCAGAAGCAGGCTTATATCTCGACGACGCAACTTTTCATCCGAATATTCCACTACAAACTGTGAAACAGTCTTATTAAAAGTATGTTTGCTAAAAGACTTTGGACGTTAATGGATGCTGTGAAAAGTTACTGAAAATCGATTGCTAGTAATTGTAAAAAAAATTGTCTTTATTGTATGTGATAATGAAACAACTGATTGTGATATAAAAGATGATATTAGCATTTTTATTTCCAAATTTTAATATTACTAATTTAGATTTGAGAATGTACTCGTTAATTGATAACAACTTAACAATTGAATATGCAAATGTCTCTATTATTGATTGTATTGGTGAAAATGAGTGATCAAAATAAAACTGAGATTGGAGAAGAGGAACTTGTAGCGTGAATTTTAAGTATTTCAGAACCTCTAGCAATTTTAATATTGCTAAGAAAATTTATTAATCTCTACTTAAATTAATATTCCACTTTCACCACACGTATTAGATACTCGGAAAGACGAACTCATTAAATGTATTTCGACGATTTGTACTTCAACTCAATTAGGTAGTACTGGCGACCTTCAATTGTACACGTAGCATGTACATTCGGCGATTAATCAATACATTACGGAAATCGTAATGTGAAAGTATATTTACATTTGCCGATACAGACAAAGTGCCGTGCACGCGAAGGTTCTCGCCACCCTCTACAGCAATAGACAGATGTGAAGCTAGCTGACTCGGGTCGTATGCGTAGGCGTTTGAAATATACAGCGTGTTCTTTTGAATAAATTTTGACTGTACATTTAAAAACCCTTGAATATCTATTAAACAAACGTTACGAGTTTCGAGGAGAATACGTTGGAAAAATAAAATAATTTTTTATGAAAAACTTCATGTTTTCTTTATCACCGATCTCCTCTCACGCTTGAGAAATAAGCGCATACAAATACACATTTTTAGGCGATCCATAGACTGATTTTAATACACCCAAACTCACTCTGAACACTAGTACACTCCGCGCAACATGAATAGGACCAACTGCATATATGACATTTGTAGTTGGTATAAACATGGTAGCGCGCTGGAATTGTTATTTTCGAAAATAAGAGGGTTGATAAAAAGATGTATGTAGGTACCAAATATAATTTTTGTAAAAGTCAGTGCAAATGTACGTTACTAATGACAATAAGTAGAGTAATTAAACGCCACTTGAATACGACCAATCTACAAAATAAAAGATTCGTTTGCAATAACAAAATACTTTATTGTTCAATAATGAGTACTTTTGCCATTATTTCTTATAACCTCAAATAGTCGGGATGGAATGGAATTATACAGGGTTCTCAAGTAGTCAACGGGAAGTTCCGCCCAACAACGTTTCAGCGCCTGCTCTAGTTCGTCAGCGCAACTGAATTGGGTAGCATTGGAGTACAATTTACGCGACAACCATCCCCAAACATTTTCTATGATGTTCAGGTCGGGGAGAGCGATGGCCAATCGAGAACCTCCATGCCTTGTTCTTGAAACCAGCGTCGAACAATGCGCGCGGTGTGAATACTGGCATTATCCTGTTGGAAAATAAATGGCCCACCTGCCATAACGTTGGAAAATTTGTCTTTCACCTGTTGCAGCAGCTGGACGTACTTTTCCGAATTCTGTCTGCCCTTCACTATTACTAAATCAACAGGTCCGTTATAGGAAACAGCTCCCCATACCATGACTGAACCAACATCGGCTCGCCTTCGTGACTGAATCACTTCATCTTTACGTAAATCGTGGAAATAATAAGAAAACCCATCCGGGCCATCTAAATTAAACTTCTTCTCGTCACTGAAAATAACAGTTTGCCATTCTCTTGTCCACCCCATTTTTGCTCGAGCAAACTGAACACGTGCAGTGCGCTGAAATTCCCTTAAAGGAGGCCGTCGTTTAATTTTCAAACGTTTTAAATGCAGACAGGTCTTCAGTCACTTCTGTACAGTTCTTACCGATGCATTCGTTCCAACGTTATTCGCGATTTGTCTTGCCGTTAATGCCGAATTCGATGCTTCGCGTAATATGGCTCGACGTTCTCTCTTAGTTGTAACGGATGTTGTTCGCCCTTTGAAACGTTTTCCATAATTCTCGGGATCCCTAATAAAATTGTTCACAACCTGGTGTGATCGACTTATTTTCTTTGCAGTAGCCCTTGAGGAATACCCTTCTTGATGGAACGCTTTAATTTTTCCAATTTCTTCCATACTTAAGCACTTCTATCGTCCCATCGTTGCACAATACCCTTAATTACAGATGTTTGTTTATCCGGATACACGTTGTAACTCGACACTCATCCGGTAGCTTACTATTAAATACTGGTCGTATCCAACCGGCGCGGTGCATTTTATATGTATGTGGTACTAACGTCACCCAATGCATAACGTTAGGCACTATTGCGCAATAATGCGTATTATTTGCCATATCATACCATTACAAACTTGCATTGTATTTTTAGTAAATGAATTGTTTTTCAAACCACCGAAAGCTTGCAACAAGTCGGGTGGTCCTATTCATGTTGCGCGGAGTGTATGTGTATAAATGTAATACGCGGTTCGATATACACCATAAACAATAAATTTAAAGTCAGACAGTAAAATAATTAAACGTTCTTAAAGTACGGAAATAAAACATCCATTTCGTATGAAATATGGCTCGCGTAATTGAAACTTATTAGCGAAAGTATCCCGAATTCAAAGCAGTAGATTTGAGATTCAGCATTTATCTACTGGAAATTCTAATATTTGTCGTTTAGAAACCTACATTTATTTTCCCAAGATCATTACGAGATGAAAACATCTGCGTCTCTGGAAAACATAAGAGAAAGAAAATCACTTGAGTGTACTTAAGAGATAGTTAATTTAAAATTAGTACGATGGTGATTTTTGTAGTGTATCGATTATTTGCAAACGGCGAATTTATTATAAATAAAAATTAACTGATAGCATACTAAATTGTAAGGTTATAAATGTGGGGTAGCTATGTATGAATAGGCGAAGGTATTAAGACGTCCTGATCACATTTTCTGTATGTACGAGGGAGCGTTTTTATATTCGCGGAATGAGCGGGTTGTAGAGGGGTGAGTAGGCGCATTGGGGGCGTGGCCTGTGCAGCGACTCATGATTAGTATAAATACGAAGTTTCATTGTTATTAGACAGTTAGTCTTTGAGCTATCGTCAACCAAGTAACATAATCAGGAGTGAAAAGTGAAATATGGAAAAAATCGAATATCGTGCCGTTATAAAGTTCCTTACCAGGCAAGGAAAATCAGTGGCGACCATAATGAATGAGATGTCATTGGTTTACGGCGACTCTTGTCCAGGAAAAACCATGGTGTACAAGTGGCATAGTTTATTTAAACAAGGAAGGGAATCCCTTGAAGACGACCCGAGGCCGGGCAGGAGCATTGAGGTGACCACGCCAGCACTTATCCAAAAAGTTGAACAAATTGTACTCGAAGATGCTCGACTAAAGAAGAAACAACTCGCAGAAACCTGAGTCCAAACAAGACTCCATGCAGTGGCATAAAAAGGGCACAGCACCTCCCAAGAAATTTAAAGTGTCACAATCAGATGGGAAACTCATGGCAACGGTATTTTGGGACTCGGAAGGAATATTGTTGTTTGATTATAAAGATAAAGGTGTTTCTATGACCGGAGAATATTACGCTTCAATATTAGAGCGACTAAAAGAAGCCATTAAAGAGAAAAGATGGGGAAAATTGACAAAAGGTGTTCTGCTTTTGCACGACAACGCGCCCGTCCACAAGAGCCGCGTTGCGTTAGCTGCCCTGCATAAGGTGGGCTTCGAAGTTGTGAATCACCCACCCTACAGCCCAGACCTGGCCCCGAGTGATTATTAGCTGTTTCCGAAAATGAAAAAAGAGCTGCGGGGTAAAAAATTTACTGCCGATGATGATGTCAAGAAGGCAGTTTCGGCGTATTTTGCAGATAAAGAGAAATCATTTTTTTATGAGGGTATAAACAAATTAATTGAAAGATGTGAAAAATGTATCCGTCTTGCAGGTGAATATATTGAAAAAGAAAAATAATTTGGTTTTTTTATTTCCACAACTTGTCCCCCATTCCGCGAATATAAAAACGCTCCCTCGTACATAAGTTTCGACTTCCGGTAGGAAGAAGATTTTTTTAAAAAGGAAAATATTTGATAAGAGCCAGTACATTTAAGAAGATTATATAATCGTAGTTACGAATTCCAGATTTTATAATACCAATTGGTGTTAATGTAAAGCTATCAAAGCACTTATTTTATACTTTTAGTGTGAACTGATTACTATACAGAGTGGTCAGAAATACACGTATAACCATCAGGTAGAGCGATAATTTGAATCGAAAATTCTAATACAGAAATCTTGTATTGTCATTAGTCAGGCCCTACGAATTGCTTAAAAGAAGTATAGATTTGGCAACATAGTATAAAACTATTACTAAATCCCTAGAAATTATATGACAAAGTTTCATGTAAATAATAATATAGGTATTAACGTAAATGCTGAAACTGGTAGGCATTAGTTTGAAGACAAAGCTGTAGGAATGTTGGATATCTGGGGTAAAAATTGTACTCTGTTTTAATTCTTTTTATTACTTCCCGTTTATTGGTTGGAGGCGTCGCATTAACTTTTTCATTCAAAAAAGCCCAAACGAAGAAGGGGATTCATACCAGCTGACCTTGCAAGCCATGATAATGGTCCATTTCGCCTGTTCCATCTATCTAGAAAACATTCATTCAACCACGCTCTTGTAATTCATGCATTATGAGCTGGTGCACTATTGCGTTTGTAATATATGTTGGCTCTGACATTTAATGGAACGTTATCCAATACTTCCACCAACACATTTACGTATTCATTTGTATTTAGTCTATTCGGAAGAAATATTGGTACTACAATTTGAAGGGTTTAGGTGCTTAGCCAAACATTTACATAAAATTTTCTTTGGTATCCAAATTCTTGAATAGCTTTGGAATTTTCATCCGTCCAAAAATGGAAATTGTAACTGTTGAAGACATTATCTCTTGTGGACATGTATTCGTCACCCCATAAAATAAGTGATGAAATGTTTGAATCCTTTTGAATTTTCTTGTTCTATAGTACACTAATCGTGATTAGTAGGTCTGTTTTTCTTTTGTATGTCGTTAATTACGGCAGCGCCCCTTTTGCCACCTCCGAATCTTATTATTGCTCGCTTTGCCGACTACAAACTTGTCTAGAGTATTAGACGGCGTTTGAGGTTTCTTTAATACTGTGGCGAATCCCGAATACCATTATTTCCTCCCCTGAAGTAGCAGACTCAAGCCGGGTTGAATTCTCAAGATCGGCAACAGGTAGGTTCGGAGAGGTAACAAGCCTCACTTGCTTTTTTTGGTCTGAATTATCAATTTCTTTCTTTTTTTATATTGGATAACATTGCAGGATTTTAGATTACATTGAATTGCATAAGTATATATACACATATACACATAAATATACACACAACACAAACATTTATATTTTGAAATGGTTTCTTAAGTCCCTTATTCTCTCAAGGTTAAAGCAAAAGAATTGAATGACTTTTGACATCAGAAATGTTTTTACGGCATTCAGAATGTCAACACGCGAGCACGTATTACTGTATGAGTTGATAAAGTAAAGTATATTATTATCATTATTTATACTGAGACCTAAAAGTGCAACAAACTAATCTATTAACTAACCGAGGGGATTTACAATTGGTGAAATATTGAAAATCGCGAATGGAATATCAATAAAGTGTATGTTAACGATACTTGAGTATGATATAGTATACAGGATGTGCAAATGCAAAATGGAAGTATATTTTGAATATATAGAAATTTGAAAGATAACTTTAACAATTTTCCTCTTTAATTTCTTCTATAATTATCTTTTGAAATGCAATAACCGTGCCACAAATTCCAAACCCTGTCCAATAAAAATAATTTGCTTGAGGCTTGAAAGATTTACGAAAAAATATATAAATAAAATATATTCCCAATATATACCAGGTCGACTGAAAAGTCCCTGGTCTGACACATAGATGGCGTTACTGTTATTAAATCCATATGTTTTTTAGATAGTACTAACCTACTACTAACTACGTGTCAAAATTTGACAGCAATCCGACCATTAGTTACTGATATATTGCGTTAAGAGTGAAGCTACTTTTGTTATTTAAAAAAATGGAAAAAAAAAGAATTTCGTGTGCAAAAAGCAGTACTTTGCTTTTTGAAGGGAAAAAATACCGTTGAAGCAAAAGCATGACTTGATGAGGAGTTTCCGGACTCTGCGCCAGGAAAATCAGCCATAATTGATTGATATGCTAAGTTTAAATGTGGTGAAATGAGCACCGAAGACGGCGAACGCAGTGGACGACCAAAAGAAGCTGTCACCGACGAAAACATCAAAAAAGTTCGCAAAATCATTTTAAATGACCGTAAAGTAAAGTTGATCGAGATAGCTGACATCCTAAAGATATCAAAGGAACGTGTTGGACACATCGTGCATGAATATTTGGGCATGCGGAAGCTCTGTGCAAAATGGGTGCCGCGCGAGCTCACATTCGATTAAAAACAACAACGAGTTGATGATTCTGAGCTGTGTTTGAAGCTGTTAAATCGTAATAAAACCGAGTTTTTGCGTCGATATGTGACAATGGATGAAACATGGATTCATCACTACACTCCAGAGTCCAATCGACAGTCAGCCGAGTGGACTGCACGCGATGAACCGGCTCCAAAGCGTGGAAAGACGCAACAGTCAGCTGGAAAAGTTATGGCGTCAGTTTTTTGGGATGCGCATGGAATAATTTTCATAGATTATCTTAAAAAGGGCCAGTCCATCAACAGCGACTATTATACAGCATTATTGGACCGTTTGAAGAACGAAATCGCAAAAAAAACGGCCCCATATGAAGAAGAAGAAAGTGCTGTTTCACCAAGGCAATGCACCGTGTCACAAATCAATGAAAACAATGGCCAAATTAAGTGAATTGGGTTTCTAATTACTTCCCCATCCACCGTACTCTCCAGATGTGGCCCCTAGCGACTATTTCCTGTTTGCAGACCTCAAGAGAATGCTCGCCGGGAAGAAATTTAGCAGGGATGAGGAGGTGATCGCCGAAACTGAGGCCTATTTCGAGGCTAAAGACAATTCGTACTACAAAAATGGTATCGAAAAGTTGGAAGAACGCTATAATCGGTGTATCGCCCTCGAAGGCAATTATGTTGAATAATAAAATCGAATTTTGCCAAAAAACTGTGTTTTACTATGGTAGACCGGGGACTTTTCAGTTCGACTGTTATTAAAAATTTGGCAACAATATTGGTGTAATAAACGCTGATCCACCACCTAAACAAAAACAAAAAAATAATTTACTTTATAAATTATATTTATGTCGCTATTTTGTGATAATTTCATTTTTAAGTAAATTGTTTAAAAAAATTATTTGTCGAGGATTATATAAGTCAAAAATACACTTCTAAATAAATTTCAGACTATCGTTAAACAATAAAATAAAATTCTTCTTCAAAATATTAAATTTTTTTTGCAATTACAATAAATTTAAATTTTAACTTTTGCATACTTCAAACTCCGTGTAACATGTGCATTCACAAATACTCGCTAAACTTTATTAATTTTAAGAGTTCGAAGGACTCAATTCTCCCAGCGTAGAATAATATCAATTTCAAACAGGGGATTGAAGCAATTGAAAATACTTTTTCCGGGAAGTAAACTTTGTTAGTTGAGTGTCTTACGAAAAATAAAGACAGAGAGCGTAACAAAGACGTAGATGTTTGATTTTGAATTGGATACTTGGTAAGCTGTTACCTCTACATCATCGTATAATCAAATGTTTACCCACTCTTTCTACTATAAACTGAACAAATTAAATATTTGATTCTGCAAACCTTTCGATGGATTTAATATTCCGCGTTTTATAATTTGTTTTGGGATCGAAAAGTTCATTTATGAGAAAAGTGGATAAAATAAAATTGGTCGAAAACTACTTTCTTTTATCTTAAATTTTGCAATAATTATTGCGTTTACTTTACCATTAATTAAATTTAAATATTTTACGAAGATGGGTTGATATGTACGTCTAGTCAAAATAAGTAAAAAATCTTCTGGTTTGAAATTGCGTCAATTTCTCAAGATATTTTGCAATTTGGACTAGCCATGCTCCAAAGTCTTTATGTATTGATAAAATTTAGGACTCTTATTGATTTTGATGTCTTTTCTGGCATTTTTACTCCATTCGCGTCCTTCATTACTCTCTTCAATGTCGTCAAAAATGTTTTGCAAATTCTCTTCCCAATTAGATATCGATAACATAGTCACATTGTCAAGAAACTTCTTCTCCAAAGGTAATTTGAGTAAATTGATGATATAAAGGGTTTTCCAATAAGGACGTGACAACTTTTTTTCAAAATGAAATGCAGACCATTTGAGATATTTCAAAAACTTTATTATCGGGTTGAAGTACAATCAAAACATTTATGAATGGAACTCGACTTCGCTCATATGGCCACCGCGGGCACGTTTGCAGTGGTCGATTCGTTGGACCCAATTTTCGATGACTCGGCCACACAATTCGGCCGAAACGGCTGCTATTTCGCGTTCAATGTTGGCTCTGAGCTTTTCCAACGTTGTCGGCTTGTTGGTATAGACCAATGACTTGAACGTAACCCCAAAGAAAAAAGTCTAGAGGCGTTAAATCGCACGAACGAGGCGGCCAATCGACTGGTCCATTTCTTGAGATAACACGCTCATCAAACTTACTCTTCAATAAATCGATTGTAACGTGTGCTGTGTGGCTTGTGGCACCGTCCTGCTGAAGCCACATGTTGTCCAAGTCCATATCCTCTAATTCGGGCCAAAAATAATCGGTAATCATGGCGCGATAACGATTACCATTCATAGTAACGTGACGATCATTATCGTCGACGAAAAAATATGGCCCTATGACGCCGCCGGCATGCAAACCGCATCAAACAGTTATTTTTTGTGGATGAAGTGGTGTTTCATGAAGCACATGTGGATTTTCTCGACCAATAACGCATATTTTGCTTATTGGTAATTTCGTCACTGAAAATGATTTTGCGATGAAATTGATCATCTTCGCATCTTTTCCAGAGCCCAAAGAACGTACGTCGCTTCAAATGGTCCATCGGCTTCAATTCTTGAGTCAGCTTGATCTGTCACAAGTTTACGCAAAATTTGCCATAAAGTGGTCAGGGCGATGCCCAACTCTTGAGAACGCCGTGGAATTGACTGATTTGAATCATTTGCTACGGACGTTTCAACGGCAGCGATATTTTCGACACTTCGACCAACCCGTTGTTTCACTGGCACGGCAACGTCACACAACGAATATGTATATTTTTGCACTAAACTTGTTAAGACCTTATGAATTACCCTGATTTCTGTAGTAAATTTTTATAATTTGCGTAAACCATTGAAAATAACTTTAGAACACTATTTTCAAATGCTCTTACGTTTTTCTTATATCCTCTGCCACAAGTTTGTTGATTGCTTCTTCCACTTCCGTCATTCTGAAATATAATATTTTTAAGGTAAGACCTTATGAATTACCCTGATGCATAAATTGACAAGTTTAGAACACTATTTTCAAATGCCCTCACGTTTTTCTTGTATCCTCTAAATATTGCACTTCCAAAGCACACACACTGTAGATTCGTTTCAGATCATTTAAATTATATTCCAGTCTTGAACTGAACACTTATTTTAAGATACATATTTGCACAAGCGAACCTTTTCCTCGGTCGTATATTACTTTTCTATGAACTGAGACGTGAGTAAAGGATCGAACTCCTATCGGCGTTTAATACATGGTTTCTGTTTTTTGAAATATGTATGCTTTCATCAATCAAATGTAAACAGTCCGCGGTTACGTTATGATTGTTGTCTAGCACGTGTTTTGCTAAACTAGATTTCTCAGGTCGATTAAATTGGATGTGCGCCGTATATTCTTTATACCGAGTTTCTATCGATCGTTTTGTCTGACCCATGTATTGTTTATTGCAATCTGAGCGCTTAATTTCGTAAATCATCGATCTCTTATTAACCTCGACTTTGACTTTGGTCTTTCCTAAAAGAGATTTTTTATAAAGTTACTGGACCAAATGTAACTTGAAGCCCGCGCTCTTTAAAAACACAATTTAAATATTTCGTCAAAGTGTGACCTTGTTTCTGCACGTGTGTGAGATGTTAATTGATTAATTTACTTAACCACAGTGTGAAAGGGGTTGTATTAACTTCAATAAAATTTACCTTCAAGATGACTTCCCGGTTAAAGGAGTATAACACGATTCACAAGATACACAGTAAAGTTAAGTAATTAAGTACAAATGTTAATTTCTTGAAACGGGGTAAAAATAGAAATGCTTTTCTTAAATTTATTAAAGTAAAAGTAACGTCAAATTGTAGAATTAATGAGAAAGTCATTTCATATGCGAAAATTAAATAGTTAAAACTAAAAATTACAGTACTGTTCAGTAAAAGAAGTAGATTAGAATTAGAATTAACAAAAAAATTATATGCGCACCTTAAGATAAGTGTTTAGTGTAAAACTAGAATACAATTAAATTGTGTGAAACGAATCTACAGTGTGTGTTTGGCTTTCGACGGTGTAAGTCTCGTACGGGCATTGTTTCTGTGCGGGTTTTGTCATGGTTCCAGGTGTGACACTCTGATTAATTATCTGTTGATGGTGACTCAGAGTGTGTGTTTGATTTTCGATGGAGTAAGTCTAGTACCGACTTTGTTTCTGTGCGGGTTTTGCCGTGGTTTCACAGGCGAAACTGTGATTAACTGCCTCCTGATGACAACAACTTAATTGTCCAAATACGTATACAAAATACGAAAATTATTGTGGAAATGGGTTACAAGGGTGTTTCAAATTTCGCAGTTTTCTTAAAGAATAAATAAAACACATAATTTGCATTCACTTTCAAAGACATTATATTGGTAATCGAAGTATCAGTTATGACATTTATTTGCGAAAAATAATATCTGGCAAATGGCCTCCTTTTGCGGCTCCACAGACGTCCACTCTCTCAGGCTCTATCTCACCAATGACACGAATAATTTCATCTTTCAAAGCAGGAATTGATTGTGGATTGTTTTTATAAACCTGAAGAAAATAGTCTAACCGTGTCAAATCACATGACCTTGGTGGCCAATAACATCACCGTTTCATGAGAGTACACGTCCAGGAAATTTTTCTCTCAATAAATCAATTGATTTGTGTGCAAAGTGAGGTGTAGCGCCATCCTGTTGAAACCACATATCCTCTAGATCAATATTCATTAATTCAGGCCATAAAAATTAGGTTATCATCCGACGATATCGATCACCGTTGACAGTTACAGCTTCACCAGCAGCATTTTCAAAGAAGTAAGGTCCAATTACACCACCTCATCATAATGCACACCAAACATTAACTCGTTTAGGATGCATAGGTTTCTCATGAATAATTCGTGGATTTTCGTCACCTCAGATACGGCGATTTTGTTTATCAACATAGCCACCAAGTTCAAAATGTGCCTCATCGGAAAACATTATTTTTTGAGAAAAATCAGCTGGTTGTTCATTGATGAAATTGACAAATGAACGACGTTTTAAATGATCTAATGGCTTCAGTTCCTGTGTTATTTGAACCTTATATGCCTTCAGAGTTAAATCCTTGTGTAAAATACGCTATGTTGTTGATCCAAGTCCAAGTTGTTGTCAACGTCGTCTAATGGACATTTCAGGATGTTCAGCAACATTTTCACGAACCAAACCAATATTTTCTTGTGAACGACCACTATGATTGTATTTTTCATTTATTTGATCTTCCACGGAGCCTTGAAATTTTTTAATAATTCGACCAATAGTGCTTTCAGATGGACGATTATGTAAACTATAAAATTCACGTAATTTTCTAAAAACTCTTTTCACAAAACGCTGATTTTCATAAAATAATTCAACAATTTGAACGCGTTGTTGTACTGTGTACGAAGCCATTTTCATAAATGTCATACATCACACTTTCCAAATGCCCACATACCCAGACAAATTCAGGGCGCCATCTATATTTTATTTATTCTTAAAAAACGCGCAATTTGAAATACCTTTTATTATCCTTAATTGATTAGAAGCTCTTTTGTTTTTTACTATCAAATCGGCAGTTATTTAGAAAACATGCCTCGTATATCCGATTAAAGAATAGGAAAATAAAAAATATATACAAAATGGGAACCTATTTCCTACATGTTGCATTTTTAATTGCTTTTAGTGTGTATAAAGTACACATTGTTAACATGTACATGAAGCTAATTTGTAATATTGTCCAATAAATTTATCGACAGGCAAAGCACCGTAAAACAAGTTCGTAAAATAAACGCGGATTAAAGACACAACATTGCCGCCTAGCGGAGACACATACAAGTTTATTTTCCCTAAAGTAAACTCAATTTCCCGGAGTGCGGAGTTTATAGTTTGCGACTTATCTGGGCTATACCGTTGATTATCTAAAATAACAGGAAAGAGGATATACTGGCGGCGACTCGCAAGGGACCGACTATTAGAGAACTGCACATTACTTTTTCTTTTGGATATAACTACAGTTGACGACCTTCACTAAAAACTTTACTTTTTTTCACTCGTCCTGATTTCTCCGCGAAACTTTTTCTATTAGCTGTATGCCCTTGAGAAAGTGGAGCTCGTGGAAAAAAGAACAGACGTACGCAAGCATTTATCAAAAAAGACTATACGAGTAGTTTTTGTTTATCGGTTGACGAAGACGGTAGTAAATCAAAGGATAAGGAGAAAAAGTGCACGAAGAAGGTATTCCCACATGTCACGCGATAGCTGAAGCTAAAAGCTTTTCCAATCCTTCTCGAAATAAGAACGATATATTATTACGTATAGAAATACATAAAGAAAATGTACATATAAACATAATAACTGTAAAAATAATAATAATAATCATCATTTCATTGTATAATCGAAGTTATAATAATAATAATAAGTTAATATAATAATAATCCAGGTACGACACTGTTTAATTATCTGTTGATGATGACAACTTAGTCGAAATACGTATACAGAATACGAAAATTAATGTGGAAAGGGGTTATACGAGGGAGCGTTTTTATATTCGCGGAATGGGGGACAAGAGGTGGAAATAAAAAAACCAAATTATTTTTCTTTTTCAATATATTCACATGCAAGACGGATACATTTTTCACATCTTTCAATTAATTTATTTATACCCTCATAAAAAAATGATTTCTCTTTATCTGCAAAATACGCCGAAACTGCCTCCTTGACTTCATCATCGGCAGTAAATTTTTTACCCCGCAGCTCTTTTTTCATTTTCGGAAACAGGTAATAATCACTCGGGGCCAGGTCTGGGCTGTAGGGTGGGTGATTCACAATTTCGAAGCCCACCTTATGCAGGGCAGGTAACGCAACGTGGCTGTTGTGGACGGGCGCGTTGTCGTGCAAAAGCAGAACACCTTTTATCAATTTTCCCCGTCTTTTCTCTTTAATGGCTTCTTTGAGTCGCTCTAATATTGAAGCGTAATATTCTCCGGTTATACAAACACCTTTATCTTTATAATCAATCAACAATATTCCTTCCGAGTCCCAAAATACCGTTGCCATGAGTTTCCCAGCTTATTGTGACACTTTAAATTTCTTGGGAGGTGCTGTGCCCTTTTTATGCCACTGCATGGAGTCTTCTTTGGACTCAGGTTCATAATGATGAACGCAAGTTTCGTCTCCAGTAACAATTCCACTCAATACACCATCCTTGTCTTCATTACAGAGGTCCAAAAATGCACGCGAACACTCTACGCGCTGTTGTTTTTGCGGCGCCGTGAGCATTCTCGGCATCCATCTTGCGCTGACCTTAGACATGCCGAGATGAACGTGTAGGATTTTAAAAATTGTTGTATCGGATACTCTAACCATTTCTGCGAGTTGTTTCTTCTTTAGTCGAGCATCTTCGAGTACAATTTGTTCAACTTTTTGGATAAGTGCTGGCGTGGTCACCTCAATGCTCCTGCCCGGCCTCGGGTCGTCTTCAAGGGATTCCCTTCCTTGTTTAAATAAACTATGCCACTTGTACACCATGGTTTTTCCTGGACAAGAGTCGCCGTAAACCAATGACATCTCATTCATTATGGTCGCGACTGATTTTCCTTGCCTGGTAAGGAACTTTATAACGGCACGATATTCGATTTTTTCCATATTTCACTTTTCACTCCTGATTATGTTACTTGGTTGACGATAGCTCAAAGACTAACTGTCTAATAACAATGAAACTTCGTATTTATACTAATCATGAGTTGCTGCACAGGCCACGCCCCCAATGCGCCTACCCACCCCTCTACAACCCGCTCATTCCGCGAATATAAAAACGCTCCCTCGTATATCAACTAAGTGATTAAATTTGCGTTTAATAAATATTTTAAAATATATATACAATAAATATAAAATATTTAGATTTTTTTTTAAAAATAAGAGAGAGCCGAACAAAGCAAACGAATATTTGAGACTAACAAAGTTATGTCTACCGGAAACCTCTGTCCGGTTTAGAATAAATCAAAATAATAAATTTTTCATGCCTTGAATAAACTTTATTGAATAATAAAATTTTCATCATTACTTATAACTTCTTGCCAGCGTGATGGCAATTTGTATATCCCATTTCTAAAAAGTGCCTAATTCCTAGAGGCGAAAAATTGAACCAGTGGTTGGTTGATATACGCCACTGTATTTTGCATGAATTCTAACAAGGAAGAAATGCTACAGAAGCGTGTACAAATTTATCAAAAATGTTTCGTGAAGGTCCAGTTTCTGAAGCAAGTAAAAACAGGCCAGAGATAAAACATCTAAAACCCAACAGCATAGCTGATGGAAGTACAGAACCAGCGCTTCACTCAGCTGTTCCTACAAGCTGCTGGAACGACTCATATATAGTAGAATTAGTGCGGTAGTTGTGAGATTCTAGCCGGTGGAAGGAGTCGGTTTTAAATACAATCACAGCTGCGAAGACTAAGCATTAGCACTGACTACCCTCATCGGAAGGGCACAATAAGCGGGTAAAAACTGCAGTAATGTTTGTAGATCACGCTACTGCATATGGTACAGTGCGAAGGGAGGATATGTTGTATACATATAATAGAATCGTTGCATCGTTTCTCCGGACTTGGAACACTAACAAATTATAAACTGAATTGCAATGGATTTAAATCGTTCGTGTCACAGAAACTAATTAAATAACGATCAAATGATGAAACAAATTATGATGTTTATATGCAAAATAAAGGTTCTAAAATATTTTCTTGACACAAAGGTTTATTATGTCTATTATTCAAGACGTTTTCTGTATTTAAAATGGTAAAATTGTATCTATTTGCAATAGCATTACTTAATTACGTAATACAATAACTGAACGTATATTTTAGGCGTCAGATTTAATAATAAAAGAAATGTTAGTCTGTGATAATTGACGACACACATTTTTTGTTTTCCTGTAAGATATATATTTTTGGAGTTGCAATTTCCTGTATTGTCACCCTCAATACGAGGTGTGGCAATTAAATTACGAAACCGGTGTGAAAAATGTCATTTATTGCATATAAACTCATATTTAACTTTTATTCCCTTCAGCATACTCTCCTCCCGTAACTATACACCTCTGTAATGTGTCTTCCATTGCTCAAAACAATGCTGTAGTTCGTCAGTTGTCAATCTCACCAACAACTCTTCCGTTTTTGCTTTTACATGTTTAACAGATTGAAAATGTGTTCCTTTAATGCACTTTTCACTTTCGGGAACAGGTAGGAGTCACATGGTGAGAGATCTGGCAAATAAGGAGGATGATCAATAACAACAATGCGCTTGTTCGCTAAAAACTGCTACACAGATAGGGCATTGTGAGTACGTCAACCAGGACGCTCATCATCTTCGATCTCTTGCCGATCTTCAGAAAACCGTTTGCGCCATTCGAAAACTCGCGCACGTGGCATAACATTATCACTAAACACCTCCTTTAACGTTTGTAAACATTCTGTTGGCGTTTTTAATTCGACAAGGAATTTCATATATAATTCGTTGCTCGATTTTTATGCCAATCATTATCACGGCATTACTATGTAACAGTGTCCTCTACAATTCAAGCTCGAAAGTAAACTCAAGCAGACGGAGAGACGAAACGACGGGTTGTTGCTTGGGAAGTATCAAGGTCAATGACATTCTAAGTACAGCCTCGCCCGATGCTCGTTATTTAATTGCCATACCTCGTACGTTATATTACTAGCTTCATTTCAATTATACGCAAAAAAATAATATTATAAAAAACACCCAGAGGTTTTAATATTTACATAAATACGAATTATGTACCACGCGAGTAATGAATAGCTTTATATATGCATATATGTACCAATATATTATATAGAGTTAGTATATATGTAAATGTCAAATATACATATTTATATTCGGCCACTCAATTGCGGCTCGCTCGCGATGATGAATATAATTCGTTCATAGAATATCTGTTAATTGTTTTTCATGTAACGTAAAAGCATTGCTGTCATATAACACTGGATTTAGATTAAATCATTAAAATATATATCCTTTATTGATAAACTGAAAATTTGAATGATTGAAATATGATATTTTCTGATTTGTATTTTTTTTAATCCGTGTTCAAATCTCTTCTTTCTCTTTCACTTAAATTTTTAAATTCTTCATTCCCTTTCAGTACAAATGTTTACCCCGTCAAAATTGGTCTATATTCTCTATTATTAATTCTCGGTGTTCTATACGAAGGTGGTCCAATAAGTAACCGCCCTGACCTAGAGATGGGGGTAGTTATTTGAAAAATATCACTGTATTAGAAAGTACACAATCTATAAAGGATATGTTTCGAGTTTGAAGACGCCACGTTGTTTAGTATTTGTTTGGCAGCCATTAATAGTGAACGTTTTCAGTGAATTTGTAAAAATGGAGAAAATTGGTCATCGTTACGTGATACAATACTTTTATTTCAAAGATCTCGGCCCAGCAGATATAAAAGCGGAATTGGATTCTACTCTGGGTGAGTTTGCTCCTTCGTTTACAATAGTGAAATATTGGGTAGCAGAGTTTAAAGGAGGCCGTTCGAGCTGTCAAGACGAGCATCGCAGTGGTCGACCAAATGAGGTGACGACTCCAGAAATGGTGAAGAAAATCCACAAAGCGGTACTGGACGATCGACGGCTGAAAGTACGCGAGTTAGCAGACATAGTAGCCATTTCAAAAAGTGCGGTACATCGCATATTATCTGAATATTTGGACATGAGAAAGCTGTGTGCAAGATGGGTACCGCGTTTGCTCACAGTCGAGTAAAAACAGTGTCGCGGGATCTTTCGACTGTTTAGCGAAGTTTCACAACAACAAAGCAGAATTTTTGCGCCGTTTGATAACCATGGATGAAACATGGGTGCATCACTTCACACCCGAGACAAAAGAACAATCAAAACAATGGACTCAAAAGGAAAAACCGGTTCTAAAAAGACGAAGAGCGTTTCATCTGCAGGTAAGGTTATAGCATCGGCTTTTTGGGATGCGCGTGGAATAGTTTTCATCGACTATCTTGAGAAAGGAAAAACTATTAACGGCGCGAGTATTATGCGAACTTATTGCAACGTTTGAGCGAAGAAATCGAGCAAAACGGTCTAACTTGGCTAAGAATAAAGTGTTGTTTCATCAAGATAATGCACTAGCTCACAAATCCGTTATTGCAATGGCCAAAATTATTGAATTAAAGTTTGAATTGCTACCTCATGCACCGTATTCGCTAGATTTAACCCATTCGCATTATTTTCTGTTCCCAAACTTGAAAAAATGGCTCAGTGGTTAAAGATTTTCCAACGATGAAGAAGTGATGTCGGCAGTTAATGGCTGTTTTGAGGAGCAAGACAGTTCTTATTCTAAAAAGGGAATCGAACTTATTGAACATCGCTGGGAAAAGTGTATAGAGCTGAAAGGAGATTATGTTGAAAAATAAATATATTTCTTTCCAAAATTTTTATGTTTTCTTTGTTGGGTCGGGTACTTCTTGGACCACCCTCGTATATTATTCCAGTTCCCCCGTAAATTGAAAGCAGTAGTAAGGTCAATTGCAAAATCCCTAATTTGCGTTCGATTTATTTAAATGTCGGTGGGCGACTCCGTGCAGAAGTGGAACAACAGAGGGAATAATCTGACATAACCGAAACCACTATAGTTAGCGGCGGTAGTATCCTACTACGAAATTCAATTTAAACCCTATTTGATAGTAAATTTCGATCTATGTTTGCGCCCGTGTAAAGGGGTAGATGTACAATTGATGTCCATGCTTTTACGCAAGTAGATATGTACTTATATTTACTGTGCATTTGGTTAAATTTAGTACGAAGACTTGTCTTTAAAATTTCGATCGTCTTTATACCAATTTATTGCAAGGTCCCTTTTACTTTGTAAATCTTATAAATGTTTTTGTTGTTGAAGCTGGAATTTCAAAGATCAGTTTTAATTGTATATTACAAAGCGTACTAGGAAAGTTTTGTAATACAGCTTTGTTTATTTAATTTTTTCAAAGTAATTTCCTCTACACTAAATGCACCTCTCCATCCTCAGCAACCAATCTTTAAACCAGTTCTGCCAAGTTTCACTAGGGAGTAAAGCACACTCGTTGTCCCAAGCCCGCAGAAGGTCCTCATCACTGGAAAACCGCCTCCCTTTTAGCTTCATTTTCACATGCAGGAACAATGCATAGTCGCAGGGAGTAAGATCTGGACTGTAGGGAGGGTGCTCGAGAAGTTTCAATCCTGTCATCGTCAAATATTCGGTGCAGGCTTTGGCATGGTGAGCTGGAGGAACCACGTGTCCATTCTTAACTTTGGCCGCAGGTTCTTCATAGATCCAATGACTTTAGACAGGCACTGTTCAGTATACCACTTAACTGTGACTATCTTCTGTGTGTTCAAAACGACGCGTTCCACAATATCACTCGATTTGAAAAATACAGCTATCATTTTTTTCTTTACAGATCGAGATTTTCTGACAGGTACAGGTGTGTCCTCATCATCAAAGACCCAAACTTTGTTTTGAGCTTTGGTCGGCATATCGTAATAGTACAGCCAAGTCTCGTCACTTGTTACGATGTTGTTCACATACCGAGATTGTCCCTTATTAAACTTTTTTAGCATCTCCCAGCACCAAGTCACACGTCGTGTCATTTGCTCTTCAGTCAGTCGACGCGGCACTCAGAGAGAACAAAATTTCTTCACGCGCAAATTATCATGCAGAATCGAATTAGTTGCTGGTGCATTTAGGCCTGAAGTACCCTCTATCTGTTGGTGGCTTACTCGCCTGTCCTGGCCAAGCATCTTCCTCACAGTAGTAACGTTTTCCTCTGCAACTGACGTTCGTGGCCTTCCTGGACTTTCAGCATCCTCCACAGTTATATTTTTGCTTTGGAATTCTCTATACCACCTGAATATCGTTGCGCGATGTGGACAAACATCACCTAGTGCAAGAGTCATTTCTTCGAAGCTCTGGCCTATGTTTAAACCACGCACGAAATTATTACACAAAACTGCCCTTATCTCCTTCCGTAAGCACGATGCCATCGCATGCATTTTACACTCTCATTGCTAATGAATAACTGAGCCCATCGACGTAGCGCGGCAGCTGCTATGCACGTATGAACATATCTCAACATGCGGCAACAAGCAGCTTCCTACGTCATATTGCAAAACTTTCCTAGTACCCTTTGTATAAATAGCTTACTTTCGAATTTTAATCATTTTGTACCAGCAAGCTAATGTGGAGAATTGGATTTTAATAATTATGTGCAATAATTACGAACTTGTCACGGACATTCATACAAAATGGCGTATATTAACATCAATAAAAAATGTGGTGTTTTTATATAGAAAAAATTGTTGTATATTCGACTTTTTTTTCGTTTAATGTAAGGAACGATTTCTTTGATTTTTTTTGGAAAAAAATATATTTTTTTGCTTCGTAAAAACGCGACATAAACATGCTAGATAAATAAGTCCTTTTCATATCGTATCGTCTACACATTTCTGACTATTACATGTTTGTCTGACCTGCGTGTTGAATAAGCTTTGCACGTGTAATCCTGTTGACAGGCTTTTTCGTTCGAGCGACGTAATTTTTCAAGCTTATTTCCAGACCCGATTTCAGAGACTGAATTGTTTTTTTTTGTTAACAACGTTGTCGGTGCTCAAGGTAGTTCTGTTCTTTACAATCTCTTCGTTTAACTTTAACTTCATATTTCTCTGTTCAAAGGTACCTTTCGTGATCCGATAGTTTCTTAATATCAAACTGGGTTTCACACGGATATTTTCCAGTCTGCAACATATACGTATATACGCTGAGGTCGTCGACTATGGAATTACATTTATGAAATTGAGGACATTTCTTTTCAAATAAACGTTCAAATATAATTTTATACAATGGACATATTATACACAGTGCGTTGCAGAGAAAACCGAACTTTTTAAAATAAAAACAAAAGCTTACTATTTTGGTAAAATTCATTTATTTTATTCAAAGTAATCGTATTCGGCTTTCATACAACGTTTTGCACGGTCAATTAACATGTCGAATGAATTTTTAAGTTCATCTTTTGAGATGTCCTTCAAAATCGCTGTTGACGACTTTCTAATAGCTTCGACGTCGGCATAACGCTGTCCTTTCATCGGCAAATGTAGTTTGGAGAATAGATAGAAATCACAGGACGCCAAACCCGGTAAATACGATGAATGGTTGATGGTTAAAATGCCATTCGTAGTTGGAAAATCAGTGATAAGCGTCAAGGGATGAGATGGTGTATTATCATGTAACAAATGCCAGCTACCATTTTCACAATATTGAGAGGGCAAACGACGAATACGCGCCAAAAGACGCTTCATAACACCAAGATAATATACTGCATTGATTGTTTGACTGGTTGGTACAAACTCTTTGTGCATTATGCCTTTCGAATCATAAAAACAAATTAACACCGTCTTCACTTTTGACGTCTCCAAACGACTTTTTTTCGCTCTTTCCTCGCTTGGATGCCTCCATTCAGAGCTTCAACTCTTGGTCTTTGGATCATATTGAAAACACCATATCTCATCGCTAGTTACAATAGAATACCTGAAGTTTTCGTTCTTTTTTAAGTCTTTAATCAAGTCTGTACAATGTTGAATTCAGTTAGCTTGTGTGGTACAAACCTTAAACAAATCTTTCTCAGTCCCAAACGCTGTGTCAAAATGCGATGAATTGAAACTTTGGAAATATTTAATTCCATTCCCACGTATCGCAATGGGGATTTCGACTCATTTCTGATAAATTCACCCACAAGTTCGATGTTACTTTCCATAACCACAGATTTTTTTGCACCAGGATGTTCGTCGTCAGTTATGTCCGTACGGCCGTCTTTAAATCGTTTATACCACTCATACACACTCGTACGTGATAAACACGCATCACCGTATACTTGTTTCATCAAATTAAACGTTTCAGTAAACGATCTATCGAGTTTAAAACAGAACTTGATATTTGCTCTTCGTTCAAAATTCTTTTCTCGACCAATGCCAAAAATGCCGAATACACACTGTTACTTTTTGCACAATTTCTCTGCTTCTAATTATGCAAATGTCATGAAATTTTGACATAATATTGGTGACAGATCTACCTTACCGACACATGTTTTTTTAATAGATGGCGCCACTAAGAATTACTATTTTAAAATAGTTCGGGTTTCTCTGCGACAGCGTACATATATACATATATCTATACATTTATATATATGTGCTTGTATAATCGATATGGGCCAATTATATTAAATTAAACGACTTCTACTAACAAGCAAAAATTCTGGCAAACTGTTGGCGGAGCGTTTTTCAATTTCTCCAACTTTCATCGCCAACATATCGTAGATCGCAACCCGGGCAATATTCACAACTCATTTAACAGAGTTAACTAGGCGGACTGTTCCCTCGAAACCGCTTCATTACCTGCATATATACGGCATATATTCGTAAAAAGTGATGATCAAAGTAAATTGGACAAGACGATTTTCGGAGGTATCTGCGCGCGTACTTTTGCGAAATCTTATTGCCGTTCATAAGTACCGAAGTGAGGCGCGCCCGATATTGACGTTAAACGAAGCATCACTACCCAGGCCTCGAAAACTATTTGACTCGATGAACATGAAATTCGTATAAGTCGTTCCGGCGTTCCCGAAGGTACAGTGAAAAGGAGCTGACGTACTTTAACGTTTTAACTTTTCGGCCTTACACACAAAGTAGGGTAAAACATATCTCTTCCATTAAAGAGATTTGTAAGGAGCTTACGTGGAACTTGTTAACTTATAAAAGTATTGATACATTAGGTGAAGTATAATTTTGAAGAATATAAAGTTTTCAGTGTTTGATGTATACTTGTTCACTGTTTCCACTGTTTTGTTTTTTACTCTTCTGCTTGCTAATCTTAGCTTGCTTGTGGGAAATAATATATTATAATGGAGGCGTACTTATATTGATTAAATTCTTAACGCATTTCTGAAAATTGACGAGGTTAATATTTTATTATACGGCACTACGAAAGAGGTATTGATATCTAGACAGCCTGGAAAATTTCTAGTAAGTATACGTAAGTATGGTTGCCGTGGTTACAACTATGTTTTTTGAGCTGTGTTTGGAAGGGATGAGATACCATCTTCAGTCATTAAAGTATGTTCATATTTCATACTTTACCAGGTGTACCGGAAAGTCATTACCAGTCTTTTCGTAAAAAACTACATAATCGTCAAGAAAATGGAAAACTTTATTTATTCGAAGTATTGGCCATTTGATTCTACACATCTTGCCCATCTTTCACGCAATTTATGGATGCCATCCCAAAAAAACTGTTTGTCCTTTGAGCAAAACCACTCATCGAGCCATTTTCTAACTTCTTCAAAATTGGCGAAGTGCTGCTCTGCAAACGTGTATCCCATTGATGCGAAAAGGTGGTAGTCGGATGGGGCAAAGTCTGAAGAGTACGATGGGTGCGCTTTCAATGTTTCCTTGATCGGTTTTGTTGTATGAGACGACGCGTTATCGTGTAAAATCATATAAAATCACTTTACTGTGTCTTCGGGCTCATTCTGGACGTTTTCTATCAATGCGTGGCTCAAATTGATAATTTGTTGTCGGTAGCGAATAGTATTAACTGTTTCGTCAGGTTTCAACAGTTCGTAATACACCACGCCACTCTGGTTTTAGCAAACACATAGCATTGTCTTGCGACCAAAATATTTGGCTTCGGAGTCGATGAGTCGGCTTTTCCAAACCGTATAACTCTGGTTCTACCAAACACATAGCATTGTCTTGCAACCAAAACGATTGGCCTTGGAGCCGATGGTTCGGCTTCGCCACGTAATAACCATAATTTTTTGCACTTAGCGTTTTCGAAATAAATCCACTTTTCATCGCCCGATACTATTCGATGCAGAAATTTTTTCCGATCGTACCTTTGAAGAAGCATTTCACAGGTCTTTTCGATTTTCCATTTGCCTGTCATTCAATTGATGTGGTATCCATTTTACCATCTTTTGGATTTTTCCCATTGCACGTAATCAGTTGCCGAACATTTCTTGGGCCATAACGCTTTTGCCAATTGTTTTTGAGTTTGGGTTGAGTCTTCATCCAATAGCTTCTGTAATTTTGCATCTTCAAACCTTTTCGGTCTGCCAGAATGTTCTTTGTCTTGCACATCGAAATCACCACTTTTGAATTGTCAAAAATACGGCTCAGTTGTTTTTAGGTTTTGAGCATGTTCACCCCAAGTTTTTACCAGCAAACGAAGACTTTCAGTGGATTTTTTCTTTTGATTAAAGAAGAAAAGTAATACAAAAGCAAATACATTTTTCAAGGCGCGAAATTGGACATTTTCAAAGAGGTATAAATCTATGGCAGTGTCACTTTCGCAAAATATAACATGTATGGCTTTGAAGTTTTATGTTGGTAGAATAAAATGACGCATGTGCCAAATCATAACATTGCAAACTTAAGCCTAGCGCCATCTGTTAGAAAAACCGACTTTTCGGTACACATGATATAGAAAGAGTAACTGATATTTAGACATGTTGTAGTATCTCTTACTTTCATTATTACAGACCTAATTACAACCCAATGATTGGAAATTCAAATAGATGATATGATATTAACTTTTGATATTTAAAATAAGTTCAAATTGCCTTAAAATTTGATGAAAATATGAATTTTTGTGATCTATAAACCATTACAAGTTCGATTTTAATTTTCTGTTCGTCACCTGTAGTAATTCTAAATCGTAATGCATATTCATTTTACAAATCCACTGCGACTCTAAAACTTTAGGATGGTAGTGCCTACGTGTGTTACTACTTAATTAAAAGTGACCACCGTCTGACCTTTTCGTGTCCTATGTGAACAGTAGACCTTATGTTAGAAAACGATGTTTATTTATACCGTTCAAATTTACATTTTGTGTTCATACATATTGGAATGTATTTTAGATTAAGTTTGTACAAAGTAAATAGTCATGTAAAATGCATCAATAATGAATGAACATAAAATATGGTGAGCAATTAAAATTATACCTGAGGCGTTTATGTATCATTTCACCCTGTAAAAGTTTAGGAATTTTTCTTGAAAATTGTGTATATATATATGTATATACGGGGTTCAAACGATACATCTCGACGTACAACCATTACCACAAAAAGGTTTACGATCTACATTACAAATGTTGCTCTATATTTTTAGGTAGAGTCGTAGGGATATCAAACTAGAAAGAGAGTTTTTGTATGCCGTATTAAAAAAAAACGAATAATGAGCTGCGTAGTATGCAATTCAAACATACGAGTTTGTTAAATTTTCGAACTGTTAACAAACAGGTTTAAATAATGCATTATTCTCTTTTAAAAAATTTTAAAAAATGTATATATTAACTTCACTCCTCAAAATAGCTAATACTTGTGGAACGTGAGGGACGAATTTTCAAACTGCATTTTGCGTACTGTTTTCTATAGAATATTTAATTTTGTAACGTGATTTTAATTCCGAAATTTAATATTACAAGTGAAAGTTTCGGTGACATACCTTTTGATTTAAGTTGATGCTTAATGAAGGTGAACGTATTAAATTTATATTAGTAATAGTTAAAATTGTTCAATTAATTCGAAAGCCTAAGGTAGTGTGATGATTTGGCGAAAAAATCTTTGATGTCAATCATTGTATCAATAGATAGAATGCAACATTAATATTATTAGTAATATAAAATATTGATTTAAAAAATTAGATCTTTGCATTTACACAAAAACATATATTTATATATACGTCATTCATAAAATCGTATTATCAGAGCAGTTACCATATACGAGGGTAGCCGTTTATATTTCGGAAATTGGCAACACTGTTACTGTTGTCTCCGATCTGATGATTGCATCGTGAATTTTGTCATTTTTGACAATATATTTACCTTGACAGTTTTATTATCCGGTCACTGTTTCTATTGTTGACAGTAACTTGAAAATTTTATGGAATTAACTCGCGAACATTTTCGTGCAATTATTTTTCATAACTTTCGGCGTGAATTATCTCAACAAGAATGCATCGACGAGCTGAATTCTTTATATGGTGATGAAACACCATCGAAAACTACAGTATGTCGTTGGTATAGTGAATTCAAACTTGGACGGCGTTCTTTGGATTATCAATTTCGTGGTGGTCGTCCCATAAATGTTGCGTCGGAAAACATTAATGCAGTATCGGAATTGATAATGCAAGCCCGTCATGTGACATGCCGTGAGATCGAGGCATCTCTAGGTATTAGTAAAACCAGTGTGCATAAGATCCTGCATGAACATTTAGCCGTTAAGAAGCTATGTTCATGTTGGGTACCACATAATTTGACAACTGATGAAAAAAGGACTCGCGTCGATTGGTGCCAATAAATGCACCAAAAATACAATGGTGGTGCTTCAAAGAACATTTATAAAGTCGTCACAATTGATGAATCTTGGATCTATACGTACGAGCCCGATAGTAAACAGCAGTCGACTGTGTGGATATTCCAAGATGAGCAATAACCAACAAAAGCTGTTCGCGCTCGAAGCACATCAAAACAAATGGTCGCCTGTTTTTTCGGAAAAAACCGATCACATTGCAACCGTGCCTTTAGGGAGTTGTAAAATGGTCAATTTCGAATGATACACAACTATTTGTTTGCCAAAAGTTTTTGAAGAAATAAGGAAAACCAACCGAAAATGACAGATCATTCTCCACCACGACAATGCGATCTCTCACAGGTTGGTTCAAACAATTGAATATTTGACCGGGCAAAACATTGAATTGATGTACCATCCGCCGTACAGCCCTGATCTAGCACCCTGTGATTTCTTTTTGTTTCCACACGTGAAGAATGAATTTCGTGGTCAACGGTTTTCTAAGCCGGAAGAGGCAGTTGAGGCATTCGAAACTCATATTTTGAAGATACCGCCTTCACAGTGGCAGCAATACTTTTCGGATTGGTTTAAACGAATGCAAAAGTGCATTGATTTTCAAGGAGAATATTTTGAAAAGCAATAAAACCATTTTCGATAACAAACATTTCTTTTTTGTTTGCTATTTCCTAAATATAAATGGTTACCTTCGTAAATTAATTCAAAATTCTATTTAAATATTTATCGCAGATCATACGTATAATTTTTGTGGCATCACACTTTAGGCATGAAAATTCATTTATGTCACGTCTTCTGCTAATTATAGGCACACGACCTTCTGAAATTGTTATGCTATACATGAAAACAGTAACATAAAAAATACAACTGTTCTCACTGAGCTGATGCGATGTACTAAATTCGCCCTGTGAATTAACTAGGTGCATACGCTCTGGCTCCCGGCGAATCTGACGCGATCTTTATTTTTACATAAGATGTAATATGTACACTTTCTAGACAAAAAAAGAAAATTAATTTATTTTACCCTCCGGTTTGTTAAAATTAAAACCGAACCCATATTTACATATGCACGAGTATTTATATCGATTTGTTTTCTTTTTAATTATACAAAGCTTAATTTGAATTGTCTATTGTTGCACCTTGGATAATGGTAAATAGAATTTACTTCAGAATGGAATTAATTAAAACAATTAACAATTTGGCGTGGCATAAAATAAATGGGACAGCATTACCGCAGTGGATGTCTATTATTAAATGCTTCGGGATGGTTTTCGCATCGAAATAAACTAATTTTCAGTACGACAATATACAATGCACGAGTCCAAACTTCAGAATTAATGTATGAGTCTGAATAATTATTAATTAAAATTTATCATCCTACACGTTTCAGATTTTTGGAATTCGTGTTTTTCCTTTTTTTTTTCGGGAATTCTTTGACGTCCTTTATATATTTAAATGCACGACTTTACTTTGTCAACTTTTAATGAATATCATTGAGATTTTCAGTTACATGCCTTGAAGGGACAACAGAGATGATTTGTTCTTGGATAAGCGTAATTTTAGAATTGAAATTAAAAAGAGACAGTCTTGTTGCACGTAATATTAAAAACATCTGATTAAAATGAAACAGAAGTATCTATTTGTACGCTTCTCTTCTCATGGCTTTTGTCCCGGTAATGAATCCAGTTGGATAGTAAAGATTATTATTAAACAGAAATTATGCTTCTTTTCCCTTTAACAGTCGAAATGTGTATACAGAATAAGACCGTTATTGTGGCAAGGAATTTTATTTACTTTTTTTTATTAATTCAATCAATCAGTCTCTATTAAAATTTACGTTCAAGCTATTTATGGGCAATCTATGCTCAAAAACATGCACCAACCGACTTAGCCTGAATCTAGGCAGATTTATGCAAAAAACAGGAAAACTGTATTGGTTACTGTATATACAAATGGTACTAGGAAAGTTTTGCAATATGACACGACAATGAATCGTAGGAAGCTGCTTGTTGCTGCATGTTGAGACATGTTCATACGTGCATAGTAGCCGGTGCGCCATGTCGATGGGCTCAGTTATTCATTAGCAGTGAGAGTGTAAAGTGCTTGCGATGGCATCGTGGTCACGGAATGAGATAAGGGCAGTTTTACGTTATAATTTCGTGCGTGGTTTAACCATAGGCCAGTGCTTCGAAGAAATGACTCTACTGTGAGGAAAATGCTTGGCGAGGACAGGCGAGTGACCTACCAATAGATAGAGGGTACTTCAGGCCTAAATGCACCAGCAATTCTTTCGATTCTGCATGATCATTTGCACGTGAAGAAACTTTGTTCTCTCTGGGGCCGCATCGACTGACCGACGAGCAGATGACACGACGTGTGACTTGGTGCCGGGAGATGCTAAAAAGTTTAATAAGGGGCAACCTCGGTATCTGAACAATATCGTGACAGGTGACGAGACTTGGCTGTACTATTACGATGTGCCGACCAAAGCTCAAAAACAAAGTTTGGGTCTTTGATGATGAGGACACACCCGTAGTTGTTAGAAAATCCCGATCTGTAAAGAAGAAAATGATAGCTGTATTTTTCAAATCGAGTGGAATTGTGGAACGCGACGCCTGAACCTGGGGCCAAAGTCAAGAATGGACACCTGGTTCCTCCATAACGCTAATGCTCCAGTTCACCGCGCCAAAGCCTGCACCGAATATTTGACCACGACAGGATTGAAACTTCTCGAGCACCCTCCCTACAGTCCAGATCTTACTCCCTGCGACTTTGCATTGTTTCCGTATGTGAAAATGAAGCTAAAAGGGAGGCGGTTTTCCAGTGACGAGGACCTTCTGCGGGCTTGGGACAACGAGTGTGCTTTACTCCCTAGTGAAACTTGCAGAACTGGTTTAAATATTTTTTTCGGAGGATGGAGAGGTGTATTGAGTGTAAAGGAAATTACTTTGAAAAAACTAAATAAACGAAGCTATATTGCAAAACTTTCCTAGTACCCTTAGTAATACTAGGAAGTGCACAATAACAAAGCGAAGTAATGCTGGAGTATTTTGGGGACTGTCACGGTTTAACAATTTCTCAACTGATAGATTGTTCAAGGAGTTTCGCAATTTGCTAAGAACTATCCCTATTTCTGTTCTTATCGCAAAGAAAATGGAAGAAGGTCCCGGTAATGTTTCCTTTTTGATGTAATTGGGATATTTTTCATTGCCTAGGTATTAAAGGCTCAGTTATACTCCATCGACGTGATGAATAAAAGCAGTCCAACCTACGTCTACGACAAAATACGAAGACTTAGTTGCCTTGTTACTACGGACAAGGCAACTAAGTCTTTGTATTTTGTCATAGACTTAGGTTGGACTGCTTTTATTCATCACGTCGATGGAGTATAATTGAGACTTTGATACCTGTCTATAACCTGTGGAATTCAATGGTTTTAATCCCAATATTTTCCTATACATACTCGTATGCCAAACTACTATAAGAATAGTCTGCGCATATAAGATTATTCCATCAACGTGTTAGTTTAAGATGTCTCGAGTTCAGTCATTCCGAGATATTTTACAACTTCTGAGATAGTCGGTTGTGTTGCTTGGGATCTTACCTAATCTTATCTAATTCATCTAGTTTCCAGTACGTGAAAGAAATTATGACTATTGCATGTGAGGTATTATTACATAAGACAATCTTTCTCTCAAATTTTTGTTCATTGTGACACGTTTAGGAATCGTCACTTAAATAATTTTGACACCAGCTTTCTTTTTAGTTTTTTTTATTACTTTTCTAAAAGAATATTTTTATTAACTTCTACAATTTTTGGTGAGTGAAAATACAGATTACAGATAACAGTATTCCCATTGTCGGCGCGACGAGAAATTAATAAAATTAAATGTCCTCGAAACGTTGCCGATTTTCACTACGGGCGTTGAATTTTAATTTAAGACGATTTAATTAAAAATGTGAGCAGCGTTTTTTAATAAAAACCGTTAACTTTCTTATAAACAAAGAACGCGTAAAGGCAGATTCATCGTTAATTTTTACATTTTCCAGTTCAACAAGAAACTTTCTTTTCTTCTTGAGTGGTACAGCGTCGCGAACTTGAAAAACAAGGTTTACTTTTACGTGGAAATTTTTCAAACATTAATTGAATACAGATACATTTCAATTGTTTTATATTTTCTTTTGTTGTAATTGAAATACTTCGCGGTTCACGGTGGCTTTATTGTGCAGTGTTGTGTAAGCTTAGATTTAAAATATCGATTGCTGACATGTACGTATAGGAGCAGCTTCCCGATTTATTTTATTTATTTTTTGGTGTTAGTTGCAAGTAAGGCAAAATCGTTGTTTTACAATGTAAATACAGTATAACCTTAAATAACGGACAGCCAGGGGAATCTTAAAATTTCCGGGATACGTAGATGTAAAATGTTGTTAAAATACTGGTAATATTACTCATAATATAAAGGCTGTTTCAAATTCTGCGGTTTTTTTAAGAATAAATAAAATATAGATGGCGCACTGAATTTGTCTGGGTATGTGGACATTTAAAAAGTGTGATGTATGACATTTATAAAAATGGCTTCGTACACGGTACAACAACGCGTTCAAATTGTTGAATTATTTTATGAAAATCAGCGTTCTGTGAAAAGAGTTTTTAGAAAATTACGTGAATTTTATGGTTTACATAATCGTCCATCTGAAAGCACTATTGGTCGAATTATTAAAAAATTTCAAGAGACCGATTCCGTGGAAGATCAAAAAAGTGAAAAATACAGTCGTAGTGGTCGTTCACAAAAAAATATTGGTTTGGTTGGCGAAAGTGTTGCTGAAGATTCTGAAACGTCCATTAGACGATGTTTACAACAACTTGGACTTAGTGGATCAACAACACGTATTTTACACAAGGATTTAGTTCTGAAGGCATATAAGGTTCAAATAACACAGGAACTGAAGCCATTAGATCATTTAAAACGTCGTTCATTTGTCAATTTCATCATGAACAACCAGCTGATTTTTCCCAAAAAATAATGTTTTCCGATGAGGCACATTTTGAAGTTGGTGGCTAAGTTAATAAATAAAATTGCCGTATCTGGGGTGAGGAAAATCCACGAATTATTCATGAGAAACCTATGCATCCTAAATGAGTTACTGTTTCGTGTGCGTTATGGTCAGGAGGTGTAATTGGACCTCAGTTCTTTGAAAATGCTGCTGGTGAAGCTGTAACTGTCAATGGTGATCGATATCGTCGGATGATAACCGAATTTTTGTGGCCTGAATTAATGAACATTGATCTAAAGGATATGTGGTTTCAACAGGATGGCGCTACACCTTACTTTGCACACGAATCAATTGATTTATTGAAAGAAAAATTTCCTGGACGTGTAATCTCAAGAAACGGTGATGTTAATTGGCCGCCAAAACCATGTGGTTTGACACCGTTAGACTATTTTCTTTGGGGTTATGTGGAAAGTCTGGTTTATAAAAACAATCCACAATCATTTCCTGCTTTGAAAATTGAAATTATTTGTGTCATTGGTGAGATAGAACCTCAGTTCAAAATGTCATTGAAAATTTTAGCAAAAGAGTGGACGTCTGTGTAGCTGCAAGAGGAGGCCATTTGGCAGATTTTTCGCATATAAATGTCATAACTGACACTTCAATTACCAATAAAAAGTTTTTGAAAGTGAATGCAAGTTATGTGTTTTATTTATTCTGTAAAAAACGCGAAATTTGAAATACCTTTTACCTTGGTAATTTATTAAAAAGAGTTAAAAATGTTCTTCAATAACCTTCAGGTGTCATAAATCCGTAACGAAATAAGTATGTGCATAAATAATCTGCAGGTTTCGACTATATCTACCATTTCTATTCTGCAATTCTCTCGCAAGTATATAGGCTGTAAAGTATCCTGTTATAATTCTAAGCCAGTTTCTTTCCAACGAAAGCGATTTATTATCCTTTTACGGTTTGAATTACCGATATCTTTACCAAATTCATGCGTCTGTTTTTCGAATATATTTTGGATCGAATTTCGAACCTTCTGCTTATTCGTTCTTGGATAATAGGTAATTGGACGTACTCCAATTCTGGGGTACTTCCAAAAAAATTTTGTTTGTGTCTACCCTGATCAAAATCTTTTCAATTTCCATGGACAATAATACATGCTGTGTCATCGTCATATTTCCCAGTTTATTAAGATTTTCTTTGCGGATTTTTCTCCTATTATTTCTTAACGAAAATATTTTTTGTACGAAGTGCATGGAAAAAATGTCAATTTCATCTGCATTAGAAATATTTTTCGAAACGTCGTCTTTGAATATTGTCAGCAACTTTGCTCTCTTCTCTAAAGAGTCCTGTTGCGATGCTTCTGTTGAAGAAGGGCATGTTCTTCTAAGAGGACGGTGTAATGTTGAACCGCCTTCAAAAAGCATTCTGCATCGTAACAACCGAACTTTTTTTGGCAGATACGGAAATGTAGATTTTAGCTGTCGACTTCCCAATTCGAGTGTAAGTAAAGAACTGAGCGATGATATAAGACCAACGTGTAGCTCTGACATGGACCTCATCGACTATTAATTATGGGATCTTCTCGGTATGGCTTGCAAGAAACGTAGTCGAAATTTCGATCTTCGAAACGCAATATTTTTGAATCTAATTCAGTGGTATAAGACGCAAACATTTCAAGCAAATCATACTACCTTTGAAAGTTTTTTTGTGCTTTTCGAATATACATGTTATTTAGTTTTTTACACGACGCATTATTTTTTAATGCGCCATTAAAGTAACGGTAGTATTCATATTGTGTGCAATGGCCCAGTGAATCCTTGAAAATAATTGCTTGCGTTTGTATCTTGATCATATTAATTTATAAGTTTGAAGCTGTGCTATACGCTTACAGACACACTTGTATATTCGATAAAATTCAACAATTAAATTTCATAATTTATTCAACGCGTCCGTCCTCTTCCAGTTCAGAAGCGGCCAGACCCTTCTGAATTCGAATTCCCAGGAAGTCCGGACAACTTTAAAACGCCCGTAAAACGTTGTTCATGTTGATTTTGTAATTACATTAATTATTTTGGACAAGGGTTACGTTTTAAATACATGTACGGCCATTTTACACAAACAATAATATGGGCGAATTTTATTAGACTTTTCTCGGGTAGTTCGAGCGAGTTTTGGTGTTGCGTCAAAACTGAGAAGTTATCGTATGTTTTGTTTTCCGATTAACAGCAAATTATTCATGTAGGGCCATTATCTCCGGCGTTTAGTTGTACATTTTTAGTTGAAAAAAAAAAACGTGGTGTACATAAAATAAATAGAAATAAATAACAATCGTATTTAAGACAATTGCAAATCAAATTAGAAGATAATGATGTAATGGCCCTTGTAGCCATCTGCCAATTTTGTAATACAATAAAACATCCCCACATTTTCGTTTGTGTTTCTATTGGAATTTCTTCTACATTTTTCATGTCATTAGGAAATTAAATGTCTAGATTGCAATAAATAATATATTGATCAAGAACATATGGGCCACATCAAATTTAATCGACCTGAGAAATCTAATTTAGCAAAACACGTGCTAGAGAACAATCGTAACGTAACAACGGATTGTTTACATTTGATTAAGAATTGCATAACTACCGTGAGTAAGATATCTATGAATGCATATACTAGAGTGGTTCCAGAAGTACCCGATCCAACAAAGAAAACACAAAAATTTTGGAAAGAAATATATTTATTATTCAACATAATCCCCTTTCAGCTCTATACACTTTTCCCAGCGATATTCAATAAGTTCGATACCCTTTTTATAATAAGAATTGTCTTGTTTCTAAAAATAGCCATTAACTGCCGACATCACTTCTTCGTCGTTGGAAAATCTTCGATCACTGAGCCATTTTTTTCAAGTTTGGGGACAGAAAATAATTTGAGGGGGCTAAATCTGGCAAATCGGGTGCATGAGGTAGAAATTCAAACTTTATTTCATTAATTTTGGCCATTGCAATAACGGATTTGTGAGCTGGTGCATTGTCTTGAAGAAAAACACCCCTTTCTCTTAGCCAAATGCGGCCGTTTTTGCTTGATTTCTTCACTCAAACGTGGCAATACGTTTGCATAATACTCGCTGTTGATAGTTTTTACTTTTTCAAGATAGTCAATGAAAATTATTCTACGCGTATCCCAAAAACCCCGATGCTATGACCTTGCCTATAGATGAAACGGTGTTCGCCTTCTTTGGAGCCGGTTCTCCCTTCTGAGTTCATTGTTTTGATTGTTCTTTTGTCTCGGATGTGAAGTGATGGACCCATGTTTCATTCATGGTTATGAAACGGCGTAAAAATTCTGCTTTGTTGCTGTGAAACTTAGCTGAACACTCAATTGAAACATCTTCACGACACTGTTTTTGCTCGATTGCTAGCAAACGCGGTACCCACCTTGCTCACACTTTCTCATATCCAAATTTTCAAATAATATGCTATGTAGCGCACTTTTCGAAATGCTTATTATGTCTGCTAGCTCGCGCACTTTCAGTCGACGATTATCCAGTACCGCTTTATGAATTTTCTTCACCATTTCTGGAGTCGTCATCTTATTTAGTCGATCACTGAGACGCTCGTCTTGGCAGCTCGTACGGCTTCGTTTAAACTCTGCTACCCAATATTTCACTGTGATAAACGAAGGACGCCTTTCAATTAAAAGCATCGTATCACGTAACGATGGCCAATTTTCTCCATTCTTACAAATTCACTGAAAACGTTCACTATTAATGGCTGCCAAACAAATACTAAACAACGTGGCGTCTTCAAACTTGAAATACATACTTTATAGATTGTGTACTTTCAAATACAGTGATATTTTTTAAACAACTACCGCCATCTCTAGATCAGGCCGGGTAGTTATGGGACCACCCTCATATAGTTCAAAGAACAGAAACCATGCGTTGAACATTGGTGGGGGTTCAATCCCTCACTCATGTCTCAGTTCATAGAAAAGTAATATACAACCGACGAAAATGTTCGCATCTGCAATACCTTAAGATAAATGTTTAGTTTAGGACTGGAATACAATTTTAATTATGCGAAACGAAACTACAGTGTGTGTTTGGTTTTAGACGGTGTAAGTCTAGTACGGTCTTTCTGTGCGGGTTTTGCTGTGGTTCCAGATGGGACGCTGCGATTAATTATATGCTGGTGACAACTTAGTTGTCGAAATACGTTTACGGAATATTAAAATTATTATGGAAAGGGGTTTCATTAACCTTAATTCAATAATCGAGAAGACAGGTATTTTCATTGAACGTTTTAAAATAATCGTCTGCATAGCATGCTATGATGTTATTAAATTAAATTACTACCACGTCTTATCGAACTATGTTCCACAAATTTCTCCGCCAATGCAGAATTAAAGGATATAAATCTATATCAGTTTCATATGTGACTTCGAGCCTTCCAACTATTTCCAATATTATCAAGGATTATCGACGAAACGCTTTCAATATCGCCTTTCTATGACTGATTGCGCTCACACGATTATCGTCCATTGATACGACAAATTCTTGTTAATTACTCGACTACGTCACCTTTTTTTTTTTAACCAAGGTCGTCAGCCACGTCACTATTATCTAACTCATGTGGAATTGATTAGAATACCTACGAAGTAGGGCAAACAGAGACACGCTTCACGTCACGAGGTTTATCGTGACCGCTTTACTACACACAGACTAGACCATTAGATGAGAGGGATGAAGCACAGGCGACGAAACAAAGGAACGACGTTCGATTAGGTTTCCATGAAATTGCCCCTCATTATGAAACGTTTTTGTATACGGTCATTCATAACTAGAGGTAAAGATTTTCAATATAATGTTAGAGCTTTAACTTTATTGTTTATTATTTGTAACACATACTTCTGTCCTGTGCATATCTAGGCGGATTTTCGTATTAGTAGTAATAATGATTTATGCTAATAATAATAATGATTTCGCATTTAATTCACATGTGAATATACACAGTCTGTTTCATAGAAAAAGGAACTTTTTTAAAATAAAAACAAAAGCTTACTATTTTGGCAAAATTCATTTATTTTATTCAAAGTAGTCGCCGTCGGCTTCAATGCAACTTTATGAAAAAATGGAATTAACTCGCGAACATTTTTGTGCAATTATTTTTCATAACTCTCGGCGTGGATTATCGTATCTCAACAAGAATGCATCGACGAGCTGAATTCTCAACTCTGAAGCACCATCGGAAACTACAGTAAATCGCTGGTATAGTGAATTCAAACTTGGACGGCGTTCTTTGGACGACGAATTTCGTGAAGGTCGGTCCACAAATGTTGTTGTGTCGGAAAACATTAATGCAGTGTCTGAATTGATAATGCAAGACCGTCATGCGACATACCGTGAGATCGAGCCATCTCTAGGTATTAGTAACACCAGCGTATATATGATCCTGCATGAACATTTAGCCGTTAAGAAGCTATGTTCACGTTGGGTACCACATAATTTGATAACCGCTCAAAAAGGGACTCGCGTTGATTGGTGTCAAGAAATGCACAAAAAATACAATGGCGATGCTTCAAAGAAAATTTATAAAGTCGTCACAGGTGATTTGATCTGGGATCTATACGTATGAGCCTGATGGTAAACCGCAGTCGTCTCTGTGGGTATTTCAAAATGAGTCAAAACCAACAAAAGTTGTTCGCGCTCGAAGCACATCAAAACAAATGGTCGCCTGTTTTTTCGGAAAAACCGGTCACGTTGGCTTTAGGGAGTTGTAAAACGGTCAATTCCGAATGGTACACAACTATTTGTTTGCCAAAAGTTTTTGAAGAAATAAGGAAAACAAACCGAAAACGACAGATCATTCTCCACCATGACAATGCGAACTCTCACAGCTCGATTCAAACAATTGAATATTTGACCGGGCGAAACATTGAATTGATGAGCCATCCGCCGTACAGCCCTGATCTAGCACCCTGTGATTCCTTTTTGTCCCCATACGTGAAGAATAAACATCGTGGTCAACGGTTTTCTGAGCCAGAAGAGGCAGTTGAGGTATTCAAACCTCATATTTTAGAGATACCGCCTTCAGAGTGGCAGCAATGCTTTTCGGATTGGTTTAAACGAATGCAAAAGTGCATTGATTTCCAAGGAGAATATTTTGAAAAGGAATAAAATTATTTTCGATAATAAAAAATTGTTTTCGTTTGCTATTCCCGAAATATAAACGGCTACCCTCGCACAGAGAGCGATGACAACACTATAATCACCTAATACTATCGGCAATTTCATATTTAAGCTCAGTTTCTGATCGCAAATGCAGATTTTATTGTTTTCTTTAGTATTACGTAAAGTTTATACAATTACTATGTACCACAATTTGCGTTTATTATTGCAGTAAGGATAATTGTGCAAAATAGTAATTATTGTAATGGAGTTTGGTCATACACCTTTGTTCATGAAAATATCCTGATTATTAACAGAACTAAAAAGGACGTCAATGTTTCACGTGATGAATAATTCCTTTACATTTAAATTTAAGGTCTACCCCGATACATTTACTTATGCATAAGGATTTATTATGAAGTTATTGAGAAAATTTTCATTTTCTCCCCATACTATACCCGAAATATTTTCATAAAAATCATGAAAGATGTTCGGTATAATATAAATCCGTAATTTGAGTTTATTTCAGGGGAAAGTATTTTAAGCAATCTAAAACGAGAGATTCCATCAGAGGACCGTAAAAGTTATAACGGACTTTATCATATAAAAACTTTGTTTTGCTCTCGACTAAAGTGTATTCTCCATCTTTGTATAAAAAGAACGGAAAAGTTCTCGCAGGAAGTTGCTGGTTTTATAACTTATTTTGGAGCAATATAAAAATATATACTGGCGTTTCGGATATGTAATTTTGAAAATATAGGCATCGATGTCGAAAAACAAGATAGTATTTCTCGTAAGCTGCGAAAGGGAAATTTAAATTAAGTGATGTACTCGCTGTCGACGATACGCTTTTATATTCTCTTTGGTAATCTGTCGAATCGTTGGGGCTCTGTGCGTAAAGGTATATACGGTCGATATAATATTATACAAAGGGTACTAGGAAAGTTTTGCAATATGATGCAACAATGAATCGTAGGAAGCTGCTTGTTGCTGCATATTGAGACATGTTCATATGTGCATAGTAGCCGGTGCGCCATGTTGATGGGCTCAGTTATTCATTAGCAGTGAGAGTGTAAAGTGTTTGCGATGGCTTTGTGGTCACGAAATGAGATAAGGGCAGTTTTGCGTTATAATTTCGTGCGTGGTTTAAACATAGACCAGTGTTTCGAAGAAATGACTCTTGCACTAGATGATGTTTGTCCACATCGCACAACGATATTCAGGTGGTATAGAGAATTCCAAAGGGGAAATTTAACTGTGGAGGATGCTGAGAGGCCGGGAAGGCCGCGAACGTTAGTTACGGAGGAAAACGTTACTACTGTGAGAAAAAGCTTAGCGAGGACAGGCGAGTGACCTACAGATAGAGGGTACTTCAGGCCTAAATGCACCAGCAATTCGTTCGATTCCGCATGATCACATACACGTGAAGAGAAACTTTGTTCTCTCTGCGCGCCGCATCGGCTGCCTGAAAAGCAGATGACACGACGTGTGACTTGGTGCCGGGAGATGCTAAAAAATTTAATGAGGGGCAATCTCGGTATGTGAATAACATCGTGACAGGTGACGAGACTTGGCTGTACTATTACGATGTGCCGACCAAAGCTCAAAACAAAGTTTGGGTCTTTGATGATGAGAACATACCCGTAGTTGTTAGAAAATCCCGATCTGTAAAGAAAAAAATGATAGCTGTATTTTTCAAATCGAGTGGATTTGTGGAACGCGTCGTTTTGGACACACAGAAGACAGTCGCAGCTAAGTAGTATACTGAACAGTGCCTGCCTAAAGTCATTGGATCTACGAAGAACCTGCGGCCAAAGTCAAAAATGGACACCTGGTTCCTCCATCACGATAATTTTCCAGCTCATCGCGCCAAAGCCTGCACCGAATATTTGACCACGACAGGATTCAAACTTCTCGAGCACCATTTCTCCAGTCCAGATCTTGCTCCCTGCGACTTTGCACTGTCCCTGCATGTGAAAGTGAAGCTAAAAGAGAGGCGGTTTTCCAGTGATGAGGAACTTCTGCGGGCTTGAGACAACGAGTGTGCTTTACTCCCTAGTGGAACTTGACAGACCTGGTTTAAAGATTGGTTTCAGAGGATGGAGAGGTGTATTAAGTGTAGAGAAAATTACTTTGAAAAAATTAAATAAGCAAAGCTGTATTGCAAAACAAGAATTATTGGATTGAAATTTTCCCGATATGGATCCTGTTGAAACTATATAGAATACATCACCTAAATGTACCAGAAAACAAGATGTGATGGTAAACCTTAAAGAAGTTTGGTGAAATAGTAATAAAATTATAAACAGTATCATTGTGGCAATTTAGGATGTGCCAGAATTGCTTTTTTTATTAAAGGAAAAGGAGGACATACGAAATATTGATTAGAAGTTAAGGTACTTTACATATCTATGTTCTTCAATTGTATAAAAAGCTGTAGTTTAAATCAGGAATGTTTTCCGATCACGCGATCACTGTCGCGTGAAATAAGATGTCGACAGGAAGTGAGGATACCAAATCAATTTGATCACTGAAGGTTAATATGCCACATTAATTTTCGTATTCTGCATACGTATTTCGACAACTAAGTTGTCATCATCAGCAGATAATTAAACAGCGTCGCACCTGGAAAACTAGGGTAAAAATACCCGTACGAAAACAGATCCCCACGCGATCCGTACCGCTGAAAGTCAAAACGCACACGATATCAAATTAAAGACTATGTTTATATTGCTGTCAGATGCGATAACGTACTATTTATTGAACCCATATGTGGGCAACAACCGGCCCGTGAGCCGGATCCGGCCCGCTGTAAGATTTGATCCGACCCGCGAGGCATTGTCGTATTATTTCATGACTGATATTTATCGCTAAAAATTATGAACACTACTTTAAAACACTACTTTTAAACGCGGCCCGCGAACGTATTTGCACATTAAAGCTTGGACCACAACATGTCAAAGGTTGCCAACACTTGATCTAACCTGTAAACCTGTAAATAACAAATGTAAAAGCTGCCTACGTAGATTACCTAAGTGTAAACTTACAAGAATGATGAAATAAATATGATAAATTAGATGTTAGAACAATAACAAATAACAGCGGTAAAATACAGGGGATATACCAGTATCGGAACCGTAGAGAAGACAAACTTCATAAGTCAAAAGTCAAAACGCTATTTTATCTGTTTCATACATGATGCATATTGTGCTTAATACACATGCTCTGTGAGACGTAGCTCGCAACCCTATTAGAAAAACGTTTGCGCTCTTTCGTTCTTCAACACATGTGACTACTGATGAATTAAACGAATGCCGGTGTATGTTCGTATTCTGCAGCGTTATAGGTACAAAGGCAAACTTTCGTGGTTCCAACAATATAAAAACATTTTTAGATACACACGAAGTTTTGCAACATATATAGGCCGTTACATAATTAGTGCTTTGTTATAGGTAGAACTTTCCAAAAACAGAATTCTCGCGTTATCTAAATAAAGGAGTACCCCATAGATGTGTTTATGGTGTCATAAAAATTGTTTTAATTAAGAATTTAACAAGGTTTCGAAAATTCGATTTATAAAAGTTATGAAAACTTCGCGAAACTTTCTTAGATACACACGAAGCTCGAAACGCGTAAAACGATAACGATGCAATATTTCACGAATACGACTTTAAAATTCTATTTCTAGACTACAAATTACAAGTTGGAAAATAAAAAAAAATGATTTATTCTAATCCTTACGTACTCAGACCGAATAAACAACCAACATAACTGTATAAGTTAGGCATAGTTATAAACGTAAAAGAAATTCATGGAGATTTTTCCGCAATTCATATTTCCAAAGCGAAAATATACCAGCCTCATTGATTTTCATGGCTCTTCCTTCTCTTTAAAGGAAATATAAAGGATATAACCTCAGATCGATTCGTTTACGCGAACTTTGAAATACTATCAATATTGTAATACGTAATTTCAAGTGTAATGTTCGTTCAACCTATGCAAAGGTATGTAGATGATGTTTTTTGAAGAAATATTATTGTACGAGGGTAGTTTGACAAGTAGTGAGAATGGAAAAGAAAAACGAATTTTTTAAATACAAAATAATTTTTATTTTTCAATCCAACAGCGCTCCAATGCCCTTATGCCATTACGAAGATGATAAGCTCGTCGTTAGACGAAAATTTCTTTCCACCTTGGAAGTCGGAAGGGGCTAGATCCGGCGAATAAGGCGCATGCGGTACTAATTGGAAATGCAACGTGTGGATTTTGGACATCGCAACTGTGCTGGTATGCGAGGGAGCGTTGTGTTGGTGAAACAGAATCTTTTTCTTTGCCTTTCCTGGCCGTTTAGCACGAATCTCAACTTTTTATTTTTGTAGAAGTTCTGCATAATATTGTCCGTTTATTGTGGCACCTTTCTAAAGGTAATCAATGAGCAAAATGCCCTTTGAATCCCAAAAATTGATGCCATCACCTCGTTTGCCGATAAAGTGGTTTTCGCTTCCTTTGGAGGTGCAGAACCACGTTCTAACCATTGTTTCGACTGTTGTTTAGTTTCGGGTGTACTGTAGTGTATCCAAGTTTCATCGCAAGTAACAAATCGCCTACAAAAATCAACCGGATTCCGTTTATAAAGGTACAAACATTCATTGGAAATGCGCAAACGAGTGAACTTTTGATCAGTCGTAAGCAATCGCGGCACCCATCTTGCCGAAAGCTTGGAAAGGCCCAATTCTTTCGTTAAAATGTGGTGTACGCGTTCTGCTGAAATGTTTACCATGTCTGCTATCTCCTTCATTTTGAGTCGTCGATCTTGCGTAATAATATTATGGATTTTTATAATCATTTCCTTAGAAGTCACGATTTTGGGTGCTCCAGAGCGCGCTTCATCAACACAGCTTGTTCTACCACGTTTAAATTCATTTACCCATCTACTTATTGTGGCGGATGATGGAGCAGATTCGCCTGTTTCCCGTAACTCATCTTTTATTTCGGTAGCTTTCATACCCTTAATTACGAAGTATTTACTTACCGCACGATACTCTGCTTTTTCCATTTTAACAAAACGACGTGTGGCTTCTTTTTCAATTAGCTGTCAAAAATAAACTAATCAACCGATTTATCTAAATATCGGAATGTAAACATATAAATAGGCAGCCTAAATTACAGTGCATTTGTTTTACCAATTAGAGCGCCACCTATGTGTCATTCTCACTACTTGTCAAACTATCCTCGTAATGGATTATCTAGGGGTTATTATAGTTTGTCGAACCATCACCGGTAGGTATTATTATAAACTATTTGCGTTGTAAGATGTAAAATTGTCAGACTGATCGTGCAGACGCGTCTAAGATTTATTTGAATTTGTAGTAAGTAGATTTCGTCGTTGTAGGCGACGTAGATTAGGATGAAATATAAGAAAATATATAAAATATAAAATAAAAAAAAGTAAAGAAAATAAAAAGGGGGTAATATTTAAAAAATTACAAGTTACATCGAGGTGTAGTGAAATTTATTCAGAAATTGAGACACGTCATCAATGTTATCACTATGAAGTTTTATTACCAATATCCGATAATAATAAATCCATTTTCTATGTGTTAAATGATTTTTATGTAAAATACACCATTTTTAATTGTAAAATGCTACTGCGAGGGTGCTCTCAGAAGTACCCGACACAACAAAGAAAACATAAAAATTTTGGAAAGAAATATATTTAGTTTTCAACATAATTGCCTTTTAGCTCAAAAACTCAAAATAGCCATTAACTGACGACATCACTTCTTCATTGTTGGAAGATCTTTGACCACTAAGCCATTTTTTCAAGTTTGGGAACAGAAAATAATCCAAGGGGGTTAAATCTAAATAAGCTGCATGAGGTAGCAATTCAAACATTAATTTTGGCTATTGCAATAACGGATTTGTGAGCTGGTGCATTGTCTTCATGAAACAACACTTTTTTCTTAGCCAAATGTGGCCGAGTTTGCTTGATTTCTTCGCTCAAATGTCGCAATAAGTTCGCATAATACTCACCGTTGGTAGTTTTTCCTTTTTCAAGATAGTCAATGAAAATTATTCCACTCACATCTCAAAAAAACCGATGCCATGACCTTGCCTGCAGATGCAACGATCTTCGCCTTGTTTGGAGCCTGTTCTCCCTTTTGAGTCCATTGTTTTGATTGTTCTTTTGTCTCGGGTGTGAAGTGATGTACCCATGTTTCATCCATAGTTATGAAATGGTGTAAAATTCTGCTTTGTTGCTGTGAAACTTCGCTAAACACTCAATTGAAACATCTTCACGACACTGTTTTTGCTCGAGTGAGAGCAAACGCGGCACCCATCTTGTTCAGAGTTGTTTCTCATGTCCAAATTTTCAGATAATATGCGATGTACTGCACTTTTTGAAATGACTACTATGTCTGCTAGCTCGCGCACTTTCAGCCGGCGATCATCCAGTACCGCTTCATGGATTTTATCTACCATTTCTGGAGTCGTCACTTTATGTCGTCGACCTGTCGCCTTGGCAGCTCGTACGGCCTCTTTTAAACTCTGTTACCCAATATTTCACTGTTGTAAACGAAATTGAATAGTAGAATGTATGTTTATGTGGAGCTGCATTTCATTATCATACTTTCTCCATGAAAGATACGAACTTTTCAATGAAAATTGAATCATTCATTCATTCCCAACACAATCAACATTTGTACAAAGTTTTTTTTAAAAATACATTCTTCCTACTGGGTGAATCATTTTTTCGTCACACATCATAATTTACGAAACATTAAACATACTGTATACTTCGACAAACAGATAAACTATAGAGAAAGAATCCTCTGCACCGATATAAGTTGATAGAGAATAGATAACAATCTAGACGCACTAGACTAAGAGCTTTGAAAGAATCCGTACAAAATACGAGGTAAATGTAATACTCTTGGCACGTAGCGAGCTTATCACACCTCACGTTTTGCTTTTATTTTCCACTTGCGAAGGAACACGCAAAAATTTGAGCTCGTCATGCAAATAACACCAGACAGAAAAAAAGCTTTCTGTCAAAAAGGATGAAGGAAGAACTTTTTCGTATTACGAAAATTTACAAACTGAATATTGAAATAATTTCTATACCACGGACGTACATTTGCGTAGATAGGGGATTTTGAGATTCATTTTAAAGAATTTGAGGCATTTATAAAGCAACATTTTAATTTAAACGAGTTATTAAATCATGTTTAAGATAATTTAGATGGAACCTGTGGTTGATTAACTTGATCAGCAGATAATTAAATGGCGTCGCATACGATCTGTACCGTCGAAAGCTAAAACGCACACTGTGTATTTTGGCTTTCAACGGTACAGATCGTGTTAGAGTTATTTTTTTTGTAATTTTTTAAAAAATTTTTGATTATGACAACTTAGTTGTCGAAATACGTATACAGAATACGAAAATTAATGTGGCAAGGGGTTATATACCAACCTTTAGTGATCCAGTTTTTGATTATACGAGGGTAGTTTGACAAGTAGTGAGAGTGGAAAAGAAAAACGAATTTTTTAAATACAAAATAATTTTTATTTTCCAATATATTCTCTAAAAGAGCAATACATTTATTCCAACGGTGCTCCAATGCCCTTATGCCATCTCTAAAATGCGATTCCGGAAGGCTTGCAAAATACTCATTTACGAAGATGATAAGCTCGTCGTTAGACGAAAATTTCTTTCCACCTGGTGCCGTTTTCAATTTTGGAAAAAGGTGGAAGTTGGAAGGGGCTAGACCCGGGGAATAAGGCGCATGCGGTACTAATTGGAAATGCAACTCGTGGATTTTGGAAATCGCAACTGTACTGGTATGCGAGGGAACGTTGTCTTGATAAAACAGAATCTTTTTCTTTGCCATTCCTGGCCGTTTAGCACGAATCTCAACATTTAATTTTTGTAGAAATTCTGCATAATATTGTCCGTTTATTGTGGCACATTTCTGAAGGTAATCAATGAGCAAAATGCCCTTTGAATCCCAAAAAATTGATGCCATCACCTTGTCTGCCGATAAAGTGGTTTTTGCTTTCTTTGGAGGTGCAGAACCACGTTCTAACCATTGTTTCGACTCTTGTTTAGTTTCGCGTGTACTGTAGTGTATCCAAGTTTCATCGCAAGTAACAAATCGCCTACAAAAATCAACCGGATTCTGATTATAAAGGTCTAAACAATCATTGGAAATGGTCAAACGAGTGAACTTTTGATCAGTCGTAAGCAATCGCGGCACCCATCTTGCCGAAAGCTTGGAAAGGCCCAATTTTTTCGTTAAAATGTGGTGTACGCGTTCTGGTGAAATGCTTACCATGCCTGCTATCTCTCTCACTGTGAGTCGTCGATCTTGCGTAATAATATTATGGATTTTTATAATTATTTCCTCCTTAGTCACGATTTTGGGTGCTCCAGAGCGCGCTTCATCAATACAGCTTGTTCTACCACGTTTAAATTCAATTACCCATCTACTTATTGTGGCAAATGATGGAGCAGATCCACCTAATGTTTCCCGTAACTCATCTTTTATTTCGGTAGCTTTCATACCCTTACTTACGAAGTATTTAATCACTGCACGATACTCTGCTTTTTCGATTTTAACAACACGACGCGTTGCTTCTTTTTCAATCAGCTGTCAAAAATAAACTAATCAACCGATTTATCTAAATATCGGAATGTAAACATATAAATAGGCAACCTAAATTACAGTGCATTTGTTTTACCAATTAGAGCGCCACCTATGTGTCATTCTCACTACTTGTCAAACTATCCTCGTAGTTTTTATATAAGATTTTTATTTATTTGTCTTTAACAGCATATTGTTGGGCAATGAAGGTTATTATTATTATTTTAGGTACGACTAAAGGGAAAGTGAATTACCCATGTTAATCAATTTATGTCTACTTCCAACACCAGATGAATTTATAATGCATTCGGGTACCGAAACGAATGCGAAACCAGGTGATATGAACGTATCGAGCGAAAAAGGACGATTTTCCCTTACAACATTTCCCTTTCGCGCGTGGATTTTATAACCTGACAGCTCAGAAAAGAATGTTTCATACAAAAATTTCGAAAGTGTCTACTTCTGTTGTATCTGCGTATAAATCGTACATTCATGGCGTATAAATCGTTTATTTATAGCGTTTATATTGTGTGTAAAATTCAAGAGGGTACTTTTAGTGTTTTTAACAATTCATTATGAAGTGTCTCGAAAAATACTTTTTTTTAGTATTCGCGAAACAATTGTTTAAACTTTCATAAACGCGATTTTGCTTTTAAAAACCTTTTCCGTGTATGGATATATTTTATTAACGCTAGTTCATTTAAAGCAAAATATTTTCTTTGTGAAAATTGCGACATTTATTTTTCAGTTATTTATACCGAAATTGTTCTTTTCCTGTTCAGACTAATAAAGTAATACTTATAATTGAATGTGTGTTTGATCAAACACATTTATTTATAATGTTTCGAAGTATTCCTCTCCTCAGTCAATGGGTCTTTGTATCTAAGGAAGCTAATCTACGAAAGTACGGTCTCTAATCTTTCGACTTTAGATTGGTAAAGTGTAAATTTTAGAATTTATGCTTTACAACGAGCGGCAACTCTGAAATATACGATAACTGACCCATAATTTCAATATTTTATACATTCAAATACTTAATTGTTCTTCAGAGAATTTGGGGGAGAACGAATCGCAATGTGTCATTCTCCATTAACAATACGACAGTCCTCTGTCACTACAGTGAATACATGTCTATTAATTCTATAAAAGTGGCACCCGCCTCATTTGAAATGAGCCAAATTGTTTTTTTTACAAGATTATATACTCAAATTTCATTTCCTATAATGATGCTGCTCACTAGATGAGACAATCTATTATATATACCATCTCATTTTGATCTGGAGTCAAATTGTGTTGAACCCAACGGGAACGAAGTTTAAGTACTCTCAAATGTCTGTGTAAAATATTGCTAAATTCCTTCACAATAATTTTTGGGATCGCTAGTGTACTTTTACAGTAAAATGCCGGTCCTCCTTAATCATCAAAATGACGAGATTACAACCAAATCAAAATGATAAAATACCCAAACTTTTCTTTTACAATAAGACCTGTTCCAAGCTGTTAGGAACAGGTGATACAGCGACTGTTATTTAGATACTAATCAAGAACATAATCATCAAAATCATGTCGCTTTCGAAGGTAGTACTTCATCACATGAGCCTCATTTATTAACTCAAAGAAAACCTAATGATCTAGGACGTGATTTGAATTTGTCAAACGCTTTAAAACTTTTAGAATCTAGGTTAAAACGATGCAATTTTCTTGAGAGAGGTACTAAAATATGTTACTTTTAACCGTCGCGATGAATTAAGTAACCTTCTTTCTTAAGAAAATGATTTAATATATTGTAATTTTTGTTATTGGAGGCTTTGAATCACGTTAATCAAACAACAGAACGACGTTTGCTTATTGATTTCTCAAAAGTTAGCTTGAAAGCTGTACTTTTTCATAACGTAAATACAATTCCATAGAATTAGCTTATGTTATTGAAATGGAGGAATTGTATGACAACATGAAATTACTTCTTGAGCAGTTTTAGTATAACAAATATGTTTTAAAAACCTGTGGTGATTTAAAAATCATTGCATTTTACTTGGTTTTGCAACATTGTTATACCAAACTTTCTTGCTTGTTATGTGAATGAAATAGTAGAGACCGAAGCAAGAAAACGACAAGAAAAAATAGGCCAAAAATTGAATTGTTCATTCCAGGGAACAAAAATGGTAAAAACTTTTCACTTCAACCTAGAAAATGTCTACCTGTCTTCGATACACATTAAGTCAGGACTTCGTAAGGGCAATAAATCGAAATAGCGAGATCAAAACAAGAAAAAGGCAAGGAAATATATGTAGACCAAAAATTGAATCATTTATTCCAAGGAACAAAAATGGTAAAAACCTTTGTGTTGTCAACCCAGAAGACATCTACCTACCTTAGATACACATTAATCCAGGACTTATAAAAGACTTCGTAAGGGCAATACATCGAAATAGTGAGATCAAAGCATGAAGAAAACAAGAAAAGATAGACCAAAAATTGATCGTTTATTTCAGGGAATAAAAATGGTAATGCAAGGGCAATGCATCGAAATTAACTTTGGTTTAATGCAAAACTAACTGTCTAACCTAGACTAATCTTATTTAAAACTCTAAATGGGGCCTAGCCCGCGTACTACTTAGATATTATATTATTTACAATTCCTGCGAAAGTAGTCCGCCACTTATATACTTCATTCACTTAATGTCCAATACTCTTTCACAAATTGAATCCTTTATTCCAGGGAATAAAAATGGTAATGCAAGGGCAATGCATCGAAATAGGGAGACCAAAGCAAGAAAAAAACAAGAAAAGTGTGACCAAAAATTGAATCATTTATTCCAGGGAACAAAAATGGTAATGCAAGGGCAATGCATCGAAATAGTGAGACCAAAGCAAGAAGAAAACAAGAAAAGATAGACCAAAAATTGAATCGTTTATTCCAGGGAACAAAAATGGTAATGCAAGGACAATGCATCGAAATAGTGAGACCAAAGCAAGAAGAAAACAAGAAAAGATAGACCAAAAATTGAATCGTTTATTCCAGGGAACAAAAATGGTAATGCAAGGGCAATGCATCGAAATAGTGAGACCAAAGCAAGAAAAAAACAAGAAAAGATAGACCAAAAATTGAATCATTTATTCCCGAGAACAAAAATGGTAAAATCCCTCCACTTGTCAAGACCCTTTATTTAATAAAAACTTAATTATATGACAATACTTATCCTAGAATCCGGTGCTCCGCCTGTGGCACTACACCGGATGTAACCTAACCTTAACTTTGGTTTAATGCAAAACTAACTGTCTAACCTAAACTAATCTTATTTAAAACTCTAAATGGGGCCTAGCCCGCGTACTACTTAGATATTATATTATTTACAATTCCTGCGGAAGTAGTCCGCCACTTATATACTTCATTCACTTAATGTCCAATACTCTTTCACACACATCCCTTCAGGTAGAGAGGCCGCTGAATCGTTCTTCACCGTCGTCTTGTCCCGCTCGCCAGTCCTGGTCTTTCTCGTCCCGGTGGAATCTCTCCGCCGCCTCTCCTCCTTGTGGGATATTGGTCCCCTGTAACTCTACTCAATACGTTCACTCGGACATTCATTCCGCAGGTGCACAATCGCTCTCCCTGTATACGTCGCGCGAATGTTTGACCGTGTTAATATGTCGCCCGTGCGCGTGTTCGTGCAGTGTATTCGTAGATGTTTGTGTGCGCGCGCAAGTGTGTGTGTGTGTGTGCGGGCTTGTCTCTCACTCATTCATACAAAAGTAAAATAAAACTGTTACTTAACTTATCCCACTTTGTCCATGGTTGGTCATCGTGGTCGTCCTCCTGGAGGTGCCTCCTAACAATCGTGCCCGTGGGATTTGTGTGATTTCAAGCACGCCTTTGTGTATATATTGTGTGCTGGCGTGCTCGTGATGTGGGATCTCGTCGCCACCACGCTTCCAGGTAGATAGAACTCCGATCCTCTATGCAACTTCCTCAGTGGTCGTCGTTCTAAGCCCTCCAGCAATTGTGGCTATGTATCCGTGCGGACAAGCGTGTAATTGTGTATTTGTTTGGCTGCCCGTGTCTTAGTGTAAGTGCGAGCGCGCCTCTGTGTGTATTATGTGCTGGTGCGCTCGTGCTGTGTATTCGTGTACCAGCGTTTCGCGAGCCTTAATACCGGAAAACCACCCGTGACGCCCTAGAAGGTAGGCTCGTTCGCCCACCCCGCGTTCGCGAACTCACTATTGCTTTCTTTTCTCCTAATGGTGGTCATGCTTTAGCCGCTGGAGTTTTTCAGCCGTGGTGCTGAAAAATTGCCACCATCCTTCACTTTCGCCGTCGTTTATGTCTTCGACACGAAGCGGCCACCTGTAGCCGGCTACCGTTGCGGCCCTCGCCGTAACCTCGCGCCACCCCTCTGTGTTAGGGCATTCGAACAGGACGTGTTCCGCTGTGTCCGTCGCACCGCAATGGCAATCCGGACTATCCCTCCTTCCTATCCAGGTACGCTTTAAAGTTCCCGTGACCAGTGATCAACTGCACAGCCTGGTACGACAGTGCAACGCTCATCTCGCTGAATGTCTTTACGTTGCCTATAAATCGCTTCGTCCAACGTCCATTCTTAGCGTTCTCCCATCTTTCCTGCCACTGATTTTCGCATTTCCGCACTTGTCAAGACAGGAGACACCTGCTGATCTTCAACACACATTAAGCTAGGATTTAGTAGAATAAGTAATGCAAAAATTAAATAAGAATTTTTGTAGGTCCATAAGGGAATTAATGAATGATCACAAATTCGAGGAGCGATTAAAGAATGTCTGGAATTGGTTTGCAAAAGTTATTACGAATTTTTGGGGAATCATAAAGCAAATTATTATAACTTAGAAAGGAATCTGATTCATACAAAACCATGGGATACAATATGTCTCGAAAGATGCATTTCTGGAATTCTCACTTGGATTTTTTTCTCTTAAAATCTCGATGGTGTCAGTGATGAGTACGATGGGCAATTTTATCAAGGTATTTCAATCACAGAAATGTGTTACTAGGAAAAGCGGAGTCCTAATAGGTTACCGAGTACTATCGGACACTCAACTGCAACGATATCTCAGAAATTAAATACACAAGAAAGTTAATAAGTGTTCCTGGTTTTTAGATATTAGAAGTGTGAATTATACATGAACGTATAATTATTTTTACATTTAAATGATCTATCATATGAAAATCTTGTGTGATAGAAAAAAAGCTGGGAGCATATTTGAAATTGGGATAAAAAAACATTTTTAGATTCACATACGAGGGAGCGTTTTTATATTCGCGGAATGAGCGGGTTGTAGAGGGGTGAGTAGCCGCATTGGGGGCGTGGCCTGCGCAGCGACTCATGATTAGTATAAATACGAAGTTTCATTGTTATTAGACAGTTAGTCTTTGAGCTATCGTCAACCAAGTAACATAATCAGGAGTGAAAAGTGAAATATGGAAAAAATCGAATATCGTGCCGTTATAAAGTTCCTGACCAGGCAAGGAAAATCAGTCGCGACCATAATGAATGAGATGTCATTGGTTTACGGCGACTCTTGTCCAGGAAAAACCATGGTGTACAAGTGGCATAGTTTATTTAAACAAGGAAGGGAATCCCTTGAAGACGACCCGAGGCCGGGCAGGAGCATTGAGGTGACCACGCCAGCACTTCTCCAAAAAGTTGAACAAATTGTACTCGAAGATGCTCGACTAAAGAAGAAACAACTCGCAGAAATGGTTGGAGTATCCGATACAACAATTTTTAAAATCCTACACGATCATCTCGGCATGTCTAAGGTCAGCGCAAGATGGGTGCCGAGAATGCTCACGCCGCCGCAAAAACAACAGCGCGTAGAGTGTTCGCGTGCATTTTTGGACCTCTGTAATAAAGACAAGGATGGTGTATTGAGTGGAATTGTTACTGGAGACGAAACTTGGGTTCATCATTATGAACCTGAGTCCAAACAAGACTCCATGCAGTGGCATAAAAAGGGCACAGCACCTCCCAAGAAATTTAAAGTGTCACAATAAGCTGGGAAACTCATGGCAACGGTATTTTGGGACTCGGAAGGAATATTGTTGATTGATTATAAAGATAAAGGTGTTTCTATAATAATTCTATAATATTACGCTTTAATATTAGAGCGACTAAAAGAAGCCATTAAAGAGAAAAGACGGGGAAAATTGACAAAAGGTGTTCTGCTTTGCACGACAACGCGCCCGTCCACAAGAGCCGCGTTGCGTTAGCTGCCCTGCATAAGGCGGGCTTCGAAATTGTGAATCACCCACCCTATAGCTCAGACCTGGCTCCGAGTGATTATTACCTGTTTCCGAAAATGAAAAAAGAGCTGCGGGGTAAAAAATTTACTGCCGATGATGAAGTCAAGGAGGCAGTTTCGGCGTATTTTGCAGATAAAGAGAAATCATTTTTTTATGAGGGTATAAATAAATTAATTGAAAGATGTGAAAAATGTATCCGTCTTGCAGGTGAATATATTGAAAAACAAAAATAATTTGGTTTTTTTATTTCCACCCCTTGTCCCCCATTCCGCGAATATAAAAACGCTCCCTCGTATGACAAAAAATGCTTTTTTATAAGTTAGTGTTACTTTTAGTTTGGCGCCCTACGTGTGTTATTTTCTTTTTTAACGCTATTGAATTGACAATAACTTTACCAACGTGCGATTCTCTTTTCCCGCGTCCTAGCTTCAATAGTATCATATTTTTTTTCATTAATATAATTGAGATCACGTATCTAAAGCATTACTTGACTAGCAGTCAATTTGTACGCATTTAGTTTAGAACTATCGCATAATCTGTATTTCGAATAAAGCTTTTCCCCGACGAAATTGTTTTTGGCAAAAGCATACGAAGTTCGTAGGCACATCACGGTCGTATCGTAACTAGTCGACTCTTTCCTAAGTTTATGGAAAATTAATAATGTCATACGTGAAGTAGTTCAAGGAAGTTCCGAAATTATTAATCTTAACTGACAAGATGGGCTCTGCTCTTCATTTTGCATTATAAGGACACGCCACACGCATTTAGAGTGTCGGACTTGTTGTAGAAGTAAGTATATTGACAGTAATAATGTAATTAGACGGGCTCTCAAGATGTTCGGAAACTTGCTTGTGGACTGTAATTATTTGGAACACTCTAGGGATTCTTATTAATTAATTTATGTATACGGCGGTGGTTAATCGTCATTATGGGAAGATGAAAATCGATTAACGTAATGGAAGCTGTAAATTGACGTGACCACATAATGACCGTGCATAATTATTTCGAATTTGAACGACTTTAAGAAATCGAGATTCGATTCGAAGCAAGCTAAATTTATGCTGAAGATTACGGACTTGGGAAAGGTGACGTTTATAATTGTTCTCCTGTTTGTTTATATCTTAGAAAACGATATACGAGGACGGGTCAGTAATTCGTGAAGCGGGGATATCTAGACATCATCTATGAGCTGCGAGAGAAATCGACGACTCCGGCTAGTTAAGGTCGTCATCGACGTATATCGGGCGTGTTGTATATTGTGGTAAGTTTAGATACGTATGGGTTTGTATTGCGTTGTAATTGCAAAATTATCAGTGCGAAACGGAATAATAGTAGGCTTCTGTGCACTGACAGTGTAAATAAATTTTCGGACCTAAAATACGATGGTGTTAAAGCGTTTAGTTTTGTCTGTCGTACATTGTTACTCTATCAGAACAAAAGAAATAGTTTTAGTAAACACACAAATACACAAACATACAAAATGTCATCCGATATCTCAGAAAGAGTTTGATGGGTGCTTAAAAACCAACTAAATTGTTTGAACCGACAAGCGATTATCAGTTTGTTGGTAAATTTTAATGGATACTGACTGATTAAATTATTCAATAAAGGTTGACAAAACCCCTTTCAACAAAAATGTTCGTATTCTATATACGTATTTCGACAACTAAGTCGTCATCATCAGCAGATAATTAATCACAGTTTCGTATCTGGGTTTATGGTAAAATTCGCACGGAAACAAGTCCGTACCAGACTTTCACCGTCAAGAGCCGCACACACTCTGTAGATGCGTTCCATATAATTTAAAATTGTGTTCTAATCTTAAAACTAACCACTTATCTTAAAGTAATGGTCGTATATTACTTTTCAATAAACTGAAAGAGACGAGAATATGGAATCGGACAACTAGTGTCGTTTAACACATGGTTTCTGCTTTTTAAAACATATATACTTTCATAGATATATAATTCACGATAATATTTCGTATATTTAACCAATTGTAGATAATCTACGCTACTCCTAAGGATCTTGCACGTGACGTAAAAGAAAAAACAACATTTCAATTAGACACAAGTAATGTAAAAACTTATTTCTTATTCATACCTCGATTAGATACAGAGTTGCCTAACCAAAATTATTCCCCTTAAGTGGAAATTGAAAAACCCACAAACCAAGATGGACGTTCGTCTCCACAACTAGTATAATTCACCGACTATTAATACCACGTATGTTACAAATAAACGTAATCGATTGGCGTTGTATTTGGTCCGAAAAGCATTCATAAGAAAATGTCTTTCGTTTTTTTTTAAACGACGTTCAATTGAGCGTCCAATATCCATTCTCGTTTTGACAGATCACTTACGATCTGAATTTAGCTTTACGAAAAGAGGGAAGATAACCTTGTTCATGCGTTTTAAACGTTCGATCAACGACGTCATGGTCAAAACAAAAACAAAAAGATGGTAGATAATTTCAAGTTCGTTATTACAGCTATTGATTGCGAAATGCTTAGAATACTTCAAATGACTTTATTGACCATCCGAAATATGTAAAATGTCCCTAGATAATTAAAAATGGAAGAACAAGAAGAAACCTATAGCATCTGCATATCTACTTATGATTAAATAATGCAGATGGCGTACCATGTTCTTTCAGAAGGAAAAATATTTCTTTTAACAAAAATAAAACTAGAATTTAATAAGGAATTTTTTATGTACAGTAGATTCCAAAAAAAGTAGCGACCCAGATCTATAATAAAAAAACTAAATTCAATGAAATGCATATTAATAAGTCACGCAAGATAGGCGAAGGCTAGTAAAAATTTTAAACCATTTCAATTTTGAATATTCGCACCAAATATCGGCACAACATTATACAGTGATGTCCATAAAATATGAACGAGGTGTTAAATAAATCCGTAACATAGGGTTATGTGTAATACCAAAGGGTTCTAAATCACTTTACTTTATTGAAGGTGTGATGAATCAAAGCTAACATAAAAAAAGTCATAAATTAGTATTTAATATTTGACATTAATACTTAGGATAGAAGCACAATAACGTTTCCAATAAGTGATGCAAAGAGTGTTTCAAATTTCGCATTATTTTTAAATATAATAAATAATAAATAAAACACAATTTGCATTCACTTTCAAAAACTTTTTATTGGTAATTGAAGTATCAGTTATAACATTTATATGCGAAAAATAATATCTGCTAAATGGCCTCCTCTTGGAGCTCCACAGACGTCCACTCTTCTTAAAATTTTCAATGACATTTTGACATAATTGAGGCTCTATCTCACCAATGACACGAATAATTTCATCTTTCAAACCAGGAATTGATTGTGGATTGTTTTCATAATAATAATAATAATAATAATAAATTTTATTTCCAAAACAATGTGCGCACAGGACATATCATTACACATAAGAAAATAGCAATTAATACATACTACGCACACCCATGCTAGAAACACCTCTCATCAAGAAAAAAAGATACTATAAATTCGGACATATAAAGTCATTTAAACAATAACAATTTATCGTAAGCAGGTACCGCTTAAGGTTGCTTTTATAAATAGAGAAGTTTGTAATATTTCTAATGCAAAGTGGTAATTTATTGTATAATTTACATCCCATAAAATATGTTCCTTTTTGGAATATAGATTTTGAGTGTGAAGCCGGTAATAAATAATTATGAGTTCGTGTATCGTATTTATGGTTTACATTGCCGCTCGAAAAAGCATTTCTGTTCCTATAAACGAAACATAGGAGATCTAATATATAAACATCATAAACAGTTAATATCGAATTACTTCGAAAATGTTCTCTGCAAGAATCCCTATAGCCCAACCCAAAGATAATTCTTAGGGCCCGTTTTTGCATAAGGAACACCCACCTCCGGCGACACACCCCAGTGTATCACACCATATCTCATGCAAGAAGCAGTTCATAAACTTGACTTTTCACACAACCCCAAAGAAAATAGTCTAACGGTGTCAAACCACCGTGGTGGCCAATTAACATCACCGTTTCTTGAGATTACGCGTCCAGGAAATTTTTCTCTCAATAAATCAATTGATTTGCTTTCAAAGTGAGGTGTAGCGCCATCCTGTTGAAACCATATATCTTCTAGATCAATATTCATTAATTCAGGCCATAAAAATTCGGTTATCATCCGACGATATCGATCACCATTGACAGTTACAGCGTTACCAGCAACATTTTCAAAGAAGTAAAGGCCAATTACACCACCAGACCATAATGCACACCAAACAGTAACTCGTTTAGGATGCATAGGTTTCTTGCAAATAATTCATGGAGTTTCCTCACCCCAGATACGGCAATTTTGTTTATTAACATAGTCACCAAGTTCAAAATCTGCCTCATCGGAAAACATTAGTTTTTCAGTGCAGGATCTTCAACAACACTTCCACGAACCAAACCAATATTTTCTTGTGAACGACCACTACGTCTGTATTTTGCACTTTTTTGAACTTCCACGGAACCGGTCTCTTGAAATTTTATAATAATTCGACCAATAGTGCTTTCAGATGGACGATTATGTAAACCATAAAATTCACGTAATCTTCTAAAAACTCTACGTACCGTGTACGAAGCCATTTTTATGAATGTCATACATCACACTTTTTAAATGCCCACATACCCAGACAAATTCAGTGCGCCATCTATATTTTACTTATTCTTAAAAAAAAACGCTCAATTTGAAACCCGCTTTACATAGAATATGAACGGAGGACAAAATAAAACCATGAAGATGTGACTATAGAAAGTATGGCATGTTAAAAAGATATATAACTTGGGTCCCCTCTTTCGAACCTTGTTACTAAGTATTAAATGTTTTATTATCTCAACGGTGGAAACTACCAACAAAAAAGAACAAAGTTTATAATTAGAACATGATGACCAACTTATTAAAAAAGAAAACAATACGTTCTTATTTAGACGTTTAAAAGTAGGGTATGTCTGTCGTTTAGCCCCTTATAAAGTGTATGTTTTTTTAAAAAAAGGTCCATCGTAGGTTCCTTAAATATCCTTACTGCAAGTGCACTTTGCGTTTGCACGCATTTGCCTCAGTTTTGTAAAAAAATTAAATTTTTCTTTTCCACTTCTTTCGTTACACAATATTGTAGTATCCGCAGCTGCTAGCAAAAATTATTAATTTTATATTTTAATTTCCATTCCGTAACTGAATTTTTAATAATCTGCAGGCAAAATCTGTACACGATAGTGTTTTATCATATAGATACTGCATGTGGATTCAATTAGTATACACCCCAAGATGAAAACTCCATTTAAACCGTGCGTCGGGCGATATCGATGTACCAAAATGTACACACAAGCACACACGCACGTACACAAAGCCTTAATAAACGTTTCCGCCAACGAGATAGGTGGAAGCGGAACGGATGAAGATGATGTTGATAATAATAAAGCGCGTTGGATTTCAATTAACTGGGAATGTAATAACCAGTCAGGTATATACACGACTAGGCAGGCACCAGCATAATATTAGGCAGGCACGTTTACGTGCAAATATCTTTGCTGTTTTGCGGATCGAAGAACGCTGAACATCAGAGGTAAACACGTGACGTGTCTATGTGGTTTGCCGCGTGTTGAATTTATGGATGAAAACAGCTGGTAATGTCGCCATTAATAAAGTTGGCGTTCTATTTTTATTTGACGGTGATTGCGATGCTGTAGCTGGTGTCTTATAGAAACTTTTGGGAAGCATCTTCGGGTAAATATCGTGGACTTTCTTAACCCTAGAATGGTAAACATAGTTTTTAGCTTCTTAATGGTAAACTTCGCTTGTGAGGCGACTTTTATAAAAAAACGCATATATTACTTTTAAAACAACAAAAATTTAATAAAACAAAAAGAAAACATATTTATTCAATGTTTAGTAACAAAAATAAATAAAAAGCAGTTCATTTTATAAATATCTTAAAAATATATCAGACTTATTTAAGTCTTAAAATAAAAAAAGAAAAAAAAATCCATTCGAGATAAAAAATAACTATGGTATCTTATAGACTTTAGATCTAGTTTACAGTTTAATAAATAATATAAAGCTTTCAAGTGAAAAAAAATGTGCACACCAAAATTAATTTTGTAGTTTTTCAAACTATTTTTTTGAGTCACATTACCAACAGTTTGGTGATCTATGCTCTAAGCAGTATGTTTTGTTGTGGCATGTGATGTAGTGATATTCTTAACTTTATACTTGATAGCTGCTTGGTCAAAGAATTCGTTTGTGCGCAAAAGTACTTCATCAATCAATTCTGAAGTAAAAAACAGTTCGAAACACTTTAAGGGATCTACAATGCCCTTGGCATATGGACTATGTTTCTCGAAGGAGTTCTGCTCGATACTCTTTTTGATGAAGACGATGCGGTGGACCAAATATATTTTGTTCTTACCTCTCATAATCAATTCCGATTGTGTAATAAGCCATTTTTCACAAGCCGGTTGTACTTCAATTTGCGATGTGGCTACATCATCCTGGACATGAGTCGATGTAAATTGGACATCACTTTGATTAGATACATCAATATTCTGTATGTCATCGTCCAAATCAGTGACATAGGTAGGGTCGGCCTCACTATCATCTGAATCAAAATCAACTTCTAAATTATCGTCATGTTCACTACCATTTTGCGATATCTCGTTCAGCCAATTTAGTATCTGCGCTTCAGAAGCAGTCATCATAAAAAACTATAAAGATTATATGCACACTCTAATTTTTAGCAAAAAAAACAAAAAAACTATTATGTCCAAAAAATTACCTTTATTGGTAAACTTCGCCTCACAGGCGACTCACGTATGTATTATTCAGCAACGCAGCGGAGCAAAACAAACCACGTGTATGCGCAAGCTCGTACAACACTCAACAGAGTTGACATGAGCGCACGCTTAGATAGCAGTAAGCGATCAGAAAATATCGTTAAAAAAAGATATTGCTTCGCCTCACAGGCGATGTTTACCATTCTAGGGTTAAACGTCTATTAAAACTTCTTTCTCAGAAATTATGAATTCGTTGTGTGTTATGTATTTATTTTACGCTTCCTTCATTATTATTGGTCAACGCTGTATATTGTTATGTACAATTTAGAGCGCACGTTAAAATTACATAATTTAAAATTCTTATCTACACGCGACGTGCGTTTTGGCGACGGTACAGATCGAATTTTGCCGTGGTTTTTCAGGTGCAACACTGCTTAACTATCTGCTGATGATAACAATTTAGTTGTCGAAATACGTGTAATTCGTATAACAAATTATAACACACTAGCTGCGTAAGAAAAATTGTTCTGTGTTGTGAAGTCAAATTGTTATTAACGCTATGATATTTAAAATAAATTAAAAACGGTCCGGGTTGAAATGAGCCAAGTTGTTATTACGCTTGTGACAAAATAAAGGTGATAAAGTCCCCGCAACGTTGTAGTAATGAAAATAAATTGTAAAAATTAATTATTGAAAAAGATCAAAAGCTAAGGACGTATGCAAATCTGAAATAAAAATAGTAGAAGGAAAACGAAGTTGTTCTTAAAACTTCATTGAATTAAATAAAATAAAATTCTTAAGGCTTTAAATAGATTCAAAAATAATAAGCGAAAAGACAATGAAAAAACAAAACTAATAAAGGCAGAGACTGAAATAAGGCAGGAACTAAGTTGCAAGAACATATATAATGTTTGGTGAGAAAGTAGTTATCCAACATAGGTATACTTGAGTATGTGTACGCCTGGGATAGAATTTGTAAGACCCGATATATTGCGAACGCGATGTACGCATATTAGAAAAATAACTCACGACCGAGCGCTGTGCACTGTGTATTCTGAGGTTGCAGGTTATGAGGGTGTATTTTAAAACAAATCGAAACCGGTGGTATGCAGGGGAAGTGTAGTGGTCAATTAGAGATTAACCAATGTTAGATTAGGAAAGACACGTCAAAATTGAGAAACGACAACGACATTGTTAAAACCAATGTTAACAGCTTACAAGGGAACACACTGGGTAGGTTTACACACTGGTGTAATGTCAGAACACAGTTTTCGGGGCGGGAGGGAGAGTGGGAGGGGGTCTCTTTAATATCTCGAAAACGGTAAGATATATCCGAAAAGTTAGTATAAAATATTAAAAGGATAGTGGCTATAGTTTTCTTCAATTTTACTTTTGATGAAGGTTTTCGTGGTAGACCAGGAACATCTGAATCCTCACCTTTTCATTTTTGTTATTTTTGTTTCAATTCGGTGAATTCAGATTTATATTATCTATTGTTCTTTATGTTGTGTCGTTGAAACTAAATAAAGATTATTGCTCATACACAGTGTACATCAAATATGTGGCATGTTTAACATATAGGAATAAATTGTGCATAACCTCTTGTATTTTCTTAGGAAATAAAACTGTTTAAATTTAAAATAAATACGGGTGGTGAGGATTGTTGCTGGTAAACAATAATTGTAAAAAGAAAAAAAGAAAACTATTTTCACTATCCTTTGGTACTATTAAAACAGTCTAATATAACTTTTATAAAGTAACTTTTTTCTGATATATCTTACAGTTTTGGAGATATTAAAGCAAATAGCGAAGGGTTGCGTTGCCGATAGAGCGCTCCGCCACTCAAAAAACGGGTGATTGGGCAGCTAAAAAAGTTACTGTTGTTCTTACACTGCATCAGTCTACAAACTTACCAAGTTTCATTTAAATCGATGAGGGACACTGTGTTCCCTTTGTTACACTTCGCATACAAATAATAATTCTCTATATTATGTTTTTTAAATTAAGTTATTTAAATTTAAAAATAGTTCGTGTTTCAAGTCATAAATTATTATTTATCTTGACCTTTTTGTGATATATGCAAATGCAGGAATCTTTTTTATTCGTCACGTACTGTCCAACTGTAATAAAACAACGTCTACCCGCCGTTTTCTAGGAAGTCGAATATAGCGCGCCAATATTCTCGTTTGCTATTGGGTGGTTCAAACATGACCAGTATCCTAACCCTTTAGCATACGGGGTTGTCTTAAGAGCAGCCGCGTGTAAGACACAGAGGCTTCTTCTCAGACCATGACAAAGTACACACGCATTCCTTTGACGTGATCGTGAAGTTGTTTTCCCGCGTTTGTTGTATCCATGTGTTTAAGTTCGCGTTCGCGGAAAATACACAGCTGCCTGAGCCAGGATATATACACATACACAAACACGCAAGTACTCGCATCGCCCGATGCATATTTTAATCTAACTCTTTTTATATTTTATTAAACAGCTAAATATCGTTAGACTTATCTTTTATTATAGCTTTGCTACTACGTTCATCATATTTTATTTGTTGCTCTTGTTCTTGTTAACTATCTCTATTTAACACATTCAAGCTTTAAGAATTAATTTAACTTGTGAATAAAATTTTAAAGGCATTCCTGTCGTTTTATTTCAACTAATAATCTTTCTTTCAGCTTCACACACATCCCAAAAACATTTTCATTTGCCTTTTCTTCAAAGGAGGAGGTAATACCTTGTTAGTCATAAAAAGTACGTTAAAATGATATGTCAGATGACATGCTTAATGTAATTGTTATACAATAAAAGCAAATACTTGGTAACGTGATGGCAAGAACTGTTAAATAAGTACGTATATATTTGACAGGTAATACATATTATTCTCTGTCAAATGATTAATATTTGAAGATGTTAACGGAGATTTATTTTTAGAAATTGTTTGTGTAATACAAATTATGATCTACTTAATAATTTATAGAGCTTTTAAAAATTGATTTGTTTTTAAACAAGTAATTTGGAACCATGATTAAATTATTGTGATGTGTACGTGAAATACATGAAATTAAAGTCTTGGATTTTTCCTTTTTCATTAATTTAGTTTGTAGTTTTTCTTACTTTTTGATGATAAATTCACAATTCATAATTTAATTTGGTGTGCGTTAGCCATCGTACGAGAACGATCCAAGCATGCATCAGCAGCACTTCTTAAAATAATATCCCTCGGTGCGAAACTTTATATTTCATTAATAAAATCTCCGTTTCGATTCTTAAAAATCGAACTTCTTTAGATTCAACTCTTCCACCAATATTTTAAGTTTTAAATTTTGAATATATAACTTTTTATGGCGATTGAAAAGTTAGAATTTTTGAATCGGAGTCGTACAGACATTAACATATTTAATTGTGAACTTATTTTTTTTTGAACTTACGAGATCGTTCTCATCGCGTTATCTTTGTTAGGAATAGCAACGAATGGAAATAATATTAAAATTAACATGAGTTAATTATATATCCGTGCGCATTTTCAATTGCCCGAGGTATCTTAGGAGGTCGAGCAACAAGTTATCTGGGCAAAGTTTTATTAAAAAACAAACGCTGTTCCTTTTGTATTCCGCGCGACTTAATTAATTAATTCTTAAAAATGTTAAATGAATTTTCTCGGGCTTCCAAACTTTGGAAAAAAGTATATCCGTAATTACGATTTTTCGTATTTTCTTTCTCTTAGTAGTAAGCGAAAAAGGAAATGTTCGATTTTATTTTTACTCGGATATTATCAATGTTAAATTCGAAGTAAATATTTATGTTGAGGATTTTTAAGTTTTTCTTCGTAATTTGTATTTAGTTTTATTAATTTATTTAGTTTTACATACGCATATCTTCTTATGTTTGTTTTATTGATTTATTATTAAGGAACATATCTAAAATACTAAGGATATATTTAACAGAACAGGTCTGTAGGGTCTCTGTGTAACGCCGTAGATTACAACGTTTCCGACGTCCGTCTACTGATGCGAACGTCGCATCAGTAGAACGTTCATACAAACTCGGTGTTGGCCCGGACATGAAACTACTTAACACCACAAACTCAATCTTTCTCTTATCGCTTTTAGTATTATATTATATATAAACACAATACGCGATGATAGTCAGTTTCCCTTATACATGAAGTTTGCAGCTAGAGCGTTAATAGCGTGCGAATATAAACGACATTCTTAAAAAAACGATTTAGGAGATTGTGAGTCGAACATTTTTTATAACTAGGACTGATCTTTTCTTGTTGCTTTCTTTATACCCAATAGTTAATTCTCTACAACAGACTATTTAACTTGAAACGTAATTTGTTTGTAGCTACGTGTTAAAGAGACTCATTTAATAAATTAATCGAAAACTTTATTATCTAAGCAGAGCTATTCCAAATGGTGAAGCTAGATAGTTAGGTTGATTTCAAGTTGGTGCAGATAGTAGCACATATCTATCAAGTTAATAATATGTATTGTGAACGTCAGATCTTGATAAAATGACATGGGAAGTCAGGAGGGTATGCAACGTATATACATACAACTGAACAAGATATTTAACAACATTTAGTACTATTTTAATAAGTTATATAACAAAATACGTATAATAGATTACTTGGTATAAATGACAAAAACTTGAAAGCTTTTTATACTGCCAGAATGCTGAACGTAATAAATTATATTCACAATGGTCGCAGAAGATCAAGGAAAACTACCTTTTCCTGACGTGGTGGTGATCAAGGAAGAAGACGGGATATTAAGGTACACCCTATATCGTAAACCCGCATACATTAATAGATGTTTAAAAGTACAATCACACCATCATACAGCGCAACAGAACTCTGTCGTAAAAACACCAGTTTTGCAATTCGAACGATTAACAGACGAAGAACAGAAATACGAAGAAAGAATGAACAGTACGAGCTGATCGATCTGATATTCTGAAGTTGACTGAGGCCGGGATTCCGGGAATCTCGACCTCATTCACATTTTTTTCATATATACTTATACATATAAGAGAATAATCTTTTGATTCATCGAGTTAGAACACTAGTACTATCAAATACAAAAAGATATCGTTATTTATATCAGTATTTAATTAACATATATATATATATATATATATATATAATATATATGTTCGAACGCAGTATGCAAGTATGTAAGTATGAGTAATATTCTCGGGCTCTCCGCGATGTTGAAGTTCTCGAAAGAATTAGCGTTTTGATGAAATTGAGTTTCAGATTGACGCTTCACTATGGAAGAACTCCTAAAAAGATGATTGAGATGTCATCGAAACGTCGAGATGCCGATTCTTTCGAGAACTTCTGTCCATCGTTGCGGAGAGCTCGAGAATCTAATATTCACATTTTTCTCATATATACCTATACCTATAAAAGATTAACTGTTTGTATACAAAATTAATCTAGTTAGAATACTGAAACTATCAAAGACAAAAAGATAAAGGCCTAAGTTATTTAAATCAGTATCTAATTAACATATATACATATATATACCGTGCTTTCATATTAAAATGCTACAAACACTGTATCATATTATATTCGAGTCTAGATACCGAATGCCGATCAGAATGTAAAGTGGTGGGGCGCGAGTCAGTCGAATCACAACAACAACTGACTACAGATTAGAGATTAAGTAGCTGTTCGTGGTACTTGGCGGAAGGTCTATCACTGACTGTCCAAATTGTTTACGTCCAAAAATTAATAAATTATAATTATTTTTAACTATACAATTAAGTATTCTTACAATAAGTTTCGCATTGAACTAAAAGACGTTTCCTAATAAAACGTTTAAAAATAAAAAAACTCTTACAGAAGCTAAAAAATAAAATAACTTCTCGGAACTTAAAAGAATACTCTTTAAACAGAAAATAAATATAACTTACCAAAACTTATAAAATATTTTTTAAATACATAAAATGTCCCTGCTGCTTGCGCTAAACAGTACACCAATCTATTATAAAATTCATTTCGAACATTGGTCAGTACAAGAAGATTAATAATTTGGAATTGGTGTTCGATATTAACCCGTAATTCTTCCAAATTATTAGCCCTTTCGTCTTGATGCCCATATAACTTTGATTTTATATAACCCCATAAAAAAAAGTCATTAGGGGCTAAGTCTGGTGGCCTTGGTGGCCAGCGAACTGTACCACTATTAGATATTACTCTTTGGGGGAATATATTATTTAAATATTCATTCACAATTCTAGTTCAATGGGCCGGACAACCATCATGCTGGAACCATACGTTCTCTAAATTGGGATTAATAGTTCTCAAAGCAGGGACAATGTCGTTTCGAAGAAAATTCAAATATATTTCCCCATTTAAATTTCCTTCGATAAAGAATGGACCAATAATGTTATTCCCATAAATACCAGCCCAAACATTCAATTTTTCAGGATACTGTGTCCCCGTATTCAATTGTCGATACTCGTTTTCAATAGACCAATATCGAAGATTCGACGGATTGTGTTTACCGTGCAACCGGAACGTGGATTCATCGGTAAACACGATAGTCTCAATGAAGTGTTCATTCGCATTTACACGTTCTATTACAGTTTCACAAAATTCCATTCTGCGGTGTTGATCAGCATGAAAAATTTCCTGATGAGTTTGATATTTCTAGGATGTGTATTTATTTTTCTTTAATATCTTATGAACTTTACCCACGCTAATACCTATCTCTTCTGATATTTTAGATATAGTAATATTGGAATTTTCTTCGACAATTGCGCACACCATGACTTCCTGCATTTCTTTATCGTTATTTATTCTCCGTATTTTGTGACATTTACGTCCCAAAATGCAACCTTCTGATTTAAACTTTTTAACTACTAATGATATTGTTGTTAATGCAGGAAAGGGACGATCTACATACTTTTCAGAGAAAATGCGCTGGATACGCCGTAAAGAATTACCTTTAAAAGCCCATGTTATCATTTGAATTTTTTCTTCCAATGTATACATTATCAGAGTAATATAATTAAAAAAATATTTAAATTTAAAGGTCTTACCGTAACACACTCCTCCAAATGCAAACCACGAATGACCGTTAATACGATATCGATACGCCTACAGTCAAATTAGTGGTGGGGCTGCAGCTAGTACGATCAGTAGTCAGTTATAGTCGTGATTGAAATGACTCGCGCCCCAGCACTTTACATTCTGATCGGTATTCGGCAGCTAGACCCGAATATAATGTGGTACAGTTTTCGTAGCGAGGTAAAATGAATGCACGGTATATTATAACAATATTATATGTAAATTGTCGCGATTGTAAGTATGAGTAATATTAGATTCTCGGGCTATCGGCGATGTTGGACAGAAGTTCTAAAAACAATTGGCGCCTCGACGTTTCAATGAAATTGAGTTTCAGGTTAACGCTTCACTACGAAACAACTCCTGAAGAAGATGATTGAGATGTCAACAAATATATATATATATATATATATATATATATATATATATATATATATATTTGTTGATATCAGTTAATATCAGTTAATTAACAGAAGTAATTTGATATTCCTCTATCCTTTTTAAACACTGAATAAAAAAAGGGACATTTAATTACTATCAAATTATGTGAATTAGGTTACCTAAGTGTTAATTTACAAGGATGATAAATGCTGAACAATAACAAATAACAGCGGTAAAATACAAGGAATACACCAATATCAGTACCGTAGAAAAGACAAACTTTATAAGTCAAAAGTCAAAACACTATTTTATCTATATTATACGTGACACATGTATGCATAATACACGTGCTCTGCATATGTCTGTTTCTATTTTTTTACGATTTCTTGACAAGACGAAGCTCGTAACTCTATTAGAAAACCGTATGCGTCCTTTCGTTCTTCAACACATGTGACTACCGATGAATTAGACAAATGCCGGTATATGTTCGTTTTCTGCAGCGTTATTGATACAATGGGAAACTTTCGTGGTTCCTACTATATATTAAATTTTAAGTTATTACATTGTGGACAATTGGAAAACATGTAAATGTGTTTGAATACTTTAAACTTACAACGGCAAACTTTCGTGGTTCCTACTATATATTAAATTTTAAGTTATTACATTGTGAACTATTGGAAAACATGTAAATGTGTTTGAATACTTTAAACTTACAATGGCAAACTTTCGTGGTTTCTACTATATATTAAATTTTAAGTTATTACATTGTGAACTATTGGAAAACATGTAAATGTGTTTGAATACTTTAAACTTACAACGGCAAACTTTCGTGGTTTCTACTATATATTAAATTTTAAGTTATTACATTGTGAACTATTGGAAAACATGTAAATGTGTTTGAATACTTTAAACTTACAAAAAAGTATGTATAGAAATGTAAAATATCTCCTTATTTTTAGGGTTTATGTAGTTAGTCTGCCCAAGTTACATAAACATAGAAAATAAATAGAAAATTTAGTAATTCTTATGGTGTTTTATGTATTTCTTTTTCCGATATATTTTTATTTTATTTTGCATTCTTTTCGTATACTTAGCATGAGAAATTCAACTAATTTTTTTATGTAGCTGTTCAAAATATCGTCGTATAATTTTGTTAAAGAAGTTACTAAAAAACTTTACTACTCTTTCCAGTATTTCTTTTTCTTTTAAACAGAGTTTAATGGATTCTGTTCTTATGACGTCTTCGTTTGAGTTTCTGTTAATTATCAAACTTTTAATTACTTTCACTATATCGCCCTAGTTGGTGGATATATTTCTTTTTTTGTAATTATTCCTTGAATTAATTTATCCTAGATACTCCCTGAACAAGGTCGTGATAAATGTTCCACATTCAACTTGTACATACATGCTAGTTTTTTGTACTACCTGAACGTAATTTGTATCGTGCTAACGTTTAAAGTAATCACGAATTTAATAGCGCATTTTTACTGTTTGTTTTTGTTAGTTTTGAGAATAAAATACACGCGCATATACACATGTGACTGTAAAGTGAACTGTCCGGTGTAATTAAATTCAAAATATTGTGTGGTTGGCATTTTGGGTTTCACAGAGGTTGTGATGTGAATGCATTAAAGTAGTTGGAGGGTGTACATTTTTATGTATACATTTTAGGTGTGTGTGTGTGTGAATAGTCATCCAGGTTTTCCTGGCGGTTACGCCACGTAAAAAGCTTTTTTTGTATGCTGTAGTATTTAGTGTTTCTTTTTTAAAAAATGAGAAAAACAAGCGTCGTTCGCATTCTCTAATTATTGGAAAATGTTCTAGTGGATATTTTCAATTTTCATTTTCATTAGTGTTAGTTTAATGTTTCTAAAAATCGATTTTTAAATTTAATAAATTCAATACTAAATGTACCAATTAATAATATAATAAGTTCTTCATAATAATAATAATGATAATAATAATAATAATAATGTATTTATTGGCCAACAGTATACATATACCAACAGCAGGACAACGTAAGCATGGATAAAATTAATATAAGAACTTTATTAAAAAGAGACGTGTATTCGAACCGATAAATTGCAATAATGCAAAACGTTTCTCAATATATAGTCTACCGAATAGCTGCATAAAATTTGAGAAAATATTGCGTCAGCATCTACGAGGGTAGTTCGACAAGTAGTGAGAATGGAAAAGAAAAACGAAATTTTTAAATACAAAATAATTTTTATTTTTCAATATATTCTCCTAAAAGAGCAATACATTTATTTCAACGGTGCTCCAATACCCTTATGCCATCTCTAAAATGCGATTCCGGAAGGCTTGCAAAATACTCATTTACGAAGTTGATAAGCTCGTCGTTAGACGAAAATTTCTTTCCATCTAGTGCCGTTTTCAATTTTGGAAAAAGGTGGAAGTCGGAAGGGGCTAGGTCCGGCGAATAAGGCGCATGCGGTACTAATTGGAAATGCGACTCGTGGATTTTGGACATCGCAACTGTGCTGGTATGCGAGGGAGCGTTGTCTTGGTGAAACAGAATTTTTTTCTTTGCCATTCCTGGCCGTTAAGCACGAATCTCAACATTTAATTTTTGTAGAAGTTCTGCATAATATTGTCCGTTTATTGTGGCATCTTTCTGAAGGTAATCAATGAGCAAAATTCCCTTTGAATCCCAAAAAATTGATGCCATCACCTTGTTTGCCGATAAAGTGGTTTTCGCTTTCTTTGGAAGTGCAGAACCACGTTCTAACCATTGTTTCGACTGTTGTTTAGTTTCGGGTGTACTGTAGTGTATTCAAGCTTCATCGCAAGTGACAAATCACCTACAAAAATCAACCGGATTCCGCTTATAAAGGTCCAAACGCTCATTGAAAATGCGCGAACGAGTGAACTTTTGATCAGTCGTAAGCAATCGCGGCACCAATCTTGCCGAAAGCTTGGAAAGGCCCAATTCTTTCGTTAAAATGTGGTGTACGGATTCTCTTGAAATGTTTACCATGTCTGCTATCTCTCTCACTTTGAGTCGTCGATCTTGCGGAATAATATTATGGATTTTTTATAATCATTTCCTTAGAAGTCACGATTTGGGGTGCTCCAGAGCGCGCTTCATCAACACAGATGGAGCAGATTCACCTAATGTTTCCCGTAACTCATCTTTTATTTCGGTAGCTTTCATACCCTTAATTACGAAGTATTTAATCACCGCACGATACTCTGCTTTTTCTATTTGAACAAAACGACGTGTTGCTTCTTTTTCAATCAGATGTCAAAAATAAACTGATCAACCGATTTATCTAAATATCGGAATGTAATCATATAAATAGGCAACCTAAATTACAGTACATTTGTTTTACCAATTAGAGCGCCACCTACACCTACAAAAGGTTTAGGACTAAGAAGAAGTAGATTAAATGTTTGTTAAGAATTTTATTTAGAATTTCAAACTTATCTTTATAAAACAAAAAACATTGTATATTATTTGTTTTTACTCGTACATTTTTACAAATTAAAAATTGTTACGAAACTAAATTTCTGGCATTGCACACAAGTTATTCAAACCAGGATAACGTAACACATTGTATAAATTAAAGAAACCGATATAATAGGGTTATAATTATTTAAGCACAATATCTTTTGGCTGTTGAAGCTAGGAAATGTTATTGAAATTATTAAAAATAATTTGAAATTCAAGCTTATTTTTATAAAATAAAACATATGATACGTTATTTGTCTTTGTCAAATTAAAAATTGTTACGAAACTAAACTTCTGGCATTGCACGCAAGCTATTCAAACCAGGATAACGTAACACATTGTATAAATTAAAGAAATTGATATCATCAATTAGGGATCGTTAGTAAAATATTAAAAAACAAGATTAAACTACTGGTAAAACACTAAAACATAACTGTTTGTAATCGAATCGAATCTTTTATCTTCAACACCTCAATCCAAGATAAAAACTGATTTCACAGAATATATTTGCATTTATTTACATTTTTGCGGCTCTTTATTGCTAGAAACCGGTCTTCGGAAAATAATTCAGCGCTCTTTCATTTCGGATCTTTGCGTCGACTAACATCAAAAGATTTAGAAACTGTTTCACTGAAGAATTACCAATGCAAAACAACGTCCTTTTAGGTTTGAAGTCCATTGAATGTAGATTTAACGTCTTCCATAGATTCAAGTATACTTTTGCGCATATACAAGATGAATACCGACATATGAGCTTGGTTAAAGCATACATATGCAGTTAACATATCCGATTTTTTGCTGTAGGTAGATGGATAATTTAAGTATACTCGTATTCTATGAGAGATATGAAATCTCTATCATTCAAGTATATATATGTTAATTTAAATTTAAATTTAAAATTAACAATATTTCCAAGAATTTCCAAAGTTATAAATTATTTGAAATAATCAATCAATTAAATTGGAAAACGATAAATATTTGGGCATATTTATTTGTAATTTTAATTGTAATTCACCTATTAGTTTATTGTCGAAGTATAATCTCAAAGATTGTAATATAGAGTGAAATGAAACAAAAAAAATTTGCCTTTAAAACAATAGAATATGAAACGAGAATGTATAAAATGTTGGTAAGACCTGTCATGAGATACGCTGCAAAAAACAAGAGAGGACACAACATCGACGAAAGCACTCTTACTAACTATAGAAATGGTAGTCCTTAGAGCAATCTCCAGGCATTCAATGCTGGATCGAAATTCAAACTCTGATATTAGAAATCAGTGGATTATTTAGGGTGTCGTGCGATGGGTGACGAAGGAAGGTAGAATAGCAAAGATAGTATGAAATGGAAGGCTTCTTGGAAGTAGACGCCCAGGTTGGTTACATAAGAGATGGTGTGATAACTGGCAGTAGTTAACCCACGAACAAAGACAAGACAATAGCATATAAATTGAGAATATATAAAATGTTGGTAAGACCTATTATGACATACGCAGCAGAAATAAGAGACGACATAACAACGACGAAAGCGAGCAAGCCGAGTGGCGGCGATCATCAAAGAGTGAGGCAGCAAATATCAAAGCCTTTGATGTTTGCCGCCTCACTGGCGGCGCAACAAAAGATTATTACTTCTCAATTGTTCTACACTAGACGATTCTAGATCATTCCTTCATTTTGTCTATATAAGCGGGTGAATGCCCCGAAGTTCAGTTCAATTTGAACTACCGAGGTGATAACTTCGACAAGCGATATCCTAGCGAATTGCTAGTGCCGTCAATTTACTTCGTGACTTTGTGTGCATCTTGAGTGCTTACTAATTACTTATCTTTTGTCATTAAGTTTATCGAACGAAAATGATGTCTGGTGGCAAGAAACGAAAAGTAGATGCAGAGGATCGCCTGTTTCAAGAAAAATGGACTGAAGAATTCTTTTTTTTCTTGCACAATGGTAACCCTATTTGTTTGCTGTGTAATAAATTCATTTCAGTGATGAAAGAATTCAATATAAAGAGGCATTCCCCAACGAAGCATCATACGCTGCACTCACTGATAGGACAAATAAGAAAAGATGAAATCCAGAAGCTTAGCGCAAATTTCGAAAAACAGCGGCAAATATTCCATAAACAAAGAACACCACTTGATAATGTTGTGAAAGCTAGTTTTATAGTTAGTTCAAAATTGGCAAAGTCATTAAAACCATTTGCCGAAGGAGAATTTATCAAGGAGAGTATGTTAGAAGTTTGCAGTGCTTTGTGTCCTGAAAAGAAAAATGAATTTGCAAAAATTAGTTTGTCAAGCCGAACTGTTGTCTGACGTATAGAAATAATGGCTAATGATATAAAAACAACATTGACTGACCGTATGGCTGGTTATGAATCATTTTCCATAGCATTTGACGAGAGCACCGATTTGTCTGACGCAGTTCAACTGGTTATATTTATTCGAGGTGTTGATAAAGAGTTCACTGTTACTGAGGAATTGCTTGCTTTACAGCCGCTAAAAGGAATCACTACAGGAGAGGACATTTTTAATGAAGTTGAAAAGATATTCAGAAGTTTTGGCTTGTCACGGTCAAAATTAGTTGGAGTATACACAGATTGATGCACCTTCTATGGTCGGCTTACGTAAAGGTTTCATCGGAATTTTGAATAAAAAAACATTTGAATTAAATGTGCAGAAAGATGATTTGATAGTATTTCATTGCATTATCCACCAATAGAACTTCTGTTCTAGGTCCATTCGACTCCAGAATGTTATGAACGAGGTAGTAAAAACCATCAATTTTATTCGATCCGGTGGGCTTAACCATCGTTAGTTCAAGGCGCTTTTGGTTGAAATATCAGCCGAATATGACGACATAGCATATTATTATGAAGTCAGATGGCTAAGCAAAGGAAAATGCTGAAACGGTTTTACGAGCTTTGAAATGAGATAGCAGACTTTATGCAAATAAAAATAAATCACTATCTGAATTGAGTGACCCAAAATGGGTATGTAACTTTTCTGGTTGACCTTACAGGCTATTTGAATGATTTAAATTTGAAACTTCAAAAACAAGGACAGTTAGTAAATGATTTGTACAGCCATTTGAAAGCGTTTCAGAACAAAATCCGCTTGTAGGAGGCACAGATGCTGTCTGGTAACAGTTACCATTTCACCACGCTTTCTGCGTATGCAAATATTGCTTATGTTGAAGAACTCAAGTTACTATCGGAACAATTTTCGAACAGATTTAGCGATTTCAAAAACATGGAAAACTGTTTCCATTTATTTGCTACTCCAACAAAAAGTAATGTACAAAATGCTCCATTACACTTGCAAATGGAGTTGATTGAGATTCAAGATAACTCACTCCTAAACTCTAAATTTGAAGACGTGGAGCTGTGCGATATCTACAAAAAATACCTCGAAGAAGACCATTTTCCGCAGCTTAGAAAATTCGCAAGAATATTGACTTGTGCGTTTGGCAGTACTTATAAATGCGAACAGTTCTTTTCAATGATGAAAGTTAATAAATCAAAATATCGTACAAGGCTGACTGATGATGATTTGGAAAATTCTTTACATCTTTGTATCAGTGGAATTAAACCAAACATCGATGGATTAGTTTCCCAAAATCAAGCTCAAGTGTCTCATTGATTTCGGTGTCGCTATTTAACTTTCGTAGTTTGTAACGATTTCAAATTTAACGATTTAATAGTAATGTTGTACCTATTTTTTTTCATTTCATTTTGTTATTTTAATAAATTGTATTATAATAACATTGTCGTATTATTCCATGTCTGATATCTATCTATACTTTTATTTATTATTTCGAATATTTTTTAGTAATAATTAAAAGTTTAGGAGACCTCCTCGCGTATACGCAAGAAGAGGTAAAAATTAAAAGAACACGTTGAAAAAAAGAAGAATTATGTTGAATCCACCATGAGGTCGTTCGAAAATGACAAGCAATAAACACATTAGCGTTTAGAGTAATTCATTTTAGATTTATATGTATGGTGTCTGTCTCGTTCCAACTTCATAATGTTCCTAATTTAGGTGCTCTATATAATCGCCAATAAATGAGACCAAATCGACTTTGTAATAATTCTTCGAAAGCATGCTAATTCATATAAATGAAATGTCATAATGTATAGTGAATTAAAAAAGAAATTCATAATGACTTTAATGATAGATCATCTAAATAGATTACTGGAGCTGTATTTTCGTCCCATCTGTTGAATTTACCATGAACCACCGTTTCATGCAAAACGTTAAATTACTAATCAATAATAATGGTCATTAATCATTGAATGGCTTAAAAGTGTCATTTTGTTTCGACGTTACGTGAACGAAAGCCAAATAGAGATGTATGTATCATTTGTGAACTGAAATTTTATTCACTTGTAAGCTCTGACGGTCTGTATGTGTCATTGCACTGGTATTACTGGAATTATCATAGATTTACTGGGTAGGGTCCGAAAATGTATGTACTTGTATATATATATATATGGATATATATATATGTATATATATATATATGTATATACAGCAAGACCATCATATCCTTAGAAAAATCTGCGCACACTTTCGGTATTACTCGTACTCAGTCGCCAGTGTGTCGCTCGCTTCGGTGATTAGGTACATTCCCAACAGAAAGGCGCGGTTTTATTTTGTACTACGCGACGCCAAGAATAAGAATTTAGAAAATTTTTATTTATTAATATATGTTATACTGGTCCAAATGGAATGTAAATTATTAATTAATGAGGCTGCTAAGTGTTATTTAATAGTGTTCTATTGAGGATGTACTATGAAAGTAAATCTTAATATGATTAGGTAGATAATGTAATTACAAAATTTTTTAATAATACCCAGTAATTAGAAGCAAATAGCTTTATTTCAAAATGATTACATAATTACATAATAAATTACATAATAAAACACATTCACAAAGCAATGATTACTAAGTTATTCTGAATCATCGCTGAAACCAAAATCACTGTCAGATGTATCAGCACCCACGTTTATAATTAGTGACTCCGTAAGAACATCCATAAAAACTTCATTTTGTTTATATTCATCTTCGACTCTCTTCACGTGAGTGCAAAGTTTGTTCCAGTCATTTACTGTAATGCTTTTAAATTTTTCTTCCGCTAGCCTTTTAGCGTCCTCTAATTTAAATGTGACATTTTGTGATGCCACAAAATTTTTCACAGTCGCCCAAATCATTTCGATTGGATTTAGTTCAGGGTGATACGGAGGCAATCGTAAAGTTGTATGACCGTGTGCCTCCAAAATTGCGTCTATTTTATATCGTAAGTGTTGTTGTTTATTATATTTTATTAACATATATAACTGGGCTTTCGTCATATCAGATGTACAGGCAATACCTTTTTCGGTCAACCAGTGTAACATTTTTTGCTTGTTTGCATTAGAATTAGGCGCTGGATTTATCTGAACATTGTGGTATGGAGCATTGTCAATAACTAGTACTGAATTTTTTGGTAAATTTGGTATTAGTTTTTCAACGAGCCATTTTTGGTAATTTTCGAAATTCATTTCGTGATGGTAATCACCGGATTTTGTTCCGGATTTAAAAAGTAACAAAGCGTTTTCTACAAATCCATGGTTCTCACCTCCAGCGTGCAACATAATTAAACGCTGGCCCTTGGAGATTGTCGAAAATAACCCATTTCTTGACTTGTCTGTCCAACTTTTCGATTTTGTATGGCCGCTATGAATATAGGATTCATCCATATAAATAGTTGGACGATTTTGCCGTCGATATACATCTATTTTTCGTAAAAAATTTGTACGAATGTTTCTGATATCTGGTTTTTCTTGTAATATCTTGCGATTGTTTTGTGTAGCACAGAATCTAAAACCAAGCTTCTTTATAATTTTTCTTAAGGATTCTCGGCCGCCCGGAAAATTTATATCTTCTTTAAGTTTTTGTAGTAAATTTTTAATAGTAATCCGCTGATTATTTGTCTTGTGGAAATTATAAATAATATGTTTTATTTGGTATAGGTCAATGTCGTCTATTGAATCCATTACTAAACATTTCCTCGATCTTTTCTTTTTTGGCGATTTGAAAACTGGTAGTTGTTCTGTGTTCTCTTTCTCATTTCGTTCTGGTTCTGCTTGATATTCGTTCCCCTCTTTTAAAATATTATAGACAGAAGCTCTTGAAACACCAGTTGCTCTTGCTACGTATTCCTTTAATTCGCTTTTTGTACGATTTCTTATGTCTGTTTCGTTATCTGAAATTGTCTTTAAAAACTTAAAAACATTAAACACGACTTCACGGGTTTGTGAATGCAGTCCTTTTCCACCTCCTAAGTTGGACATTATTAATTATAATAAATAAAACAAATAATAACCAATTATAATGCAAGACCTCAATTACTCACTTTGACTAACCGTAACTTAACAACTTAACCACGCAACGATCATAAGCACACTGAGGACACAAACAGCTTACCGATGACTCGGAGTGTACCACCCGGCACGCCTACGATGCGCAGTAGATTTTTGTCCAAGGATATGATGGTCGTGCTGTACATATATATATATATATATATATATATATATATACAAGTTTAGGACTACAACCTTCATAAACTCAACATTCAGACCAGGACTCTTTTCTTTGGAAGCCATAGATTCTCTGTGAATCATGCAACGTGTTATAACTTGTATATATATATATAGATATATATACGAGGCTAGTTTGACAAGTAGCGAGAATGACACATAGGTGTCGCTCTAATTGGTAAAACAAATGCCCTGTAATTTTGGTTGGCTATTTATATGTTTACAGTCCGAAATTTAGATAAATCGGTTGATTAGTTTATTTTTGACAGATGATTGAAAAAGAAGCAACACGTCGTTTTGTTAAAATGGAAAAAGCAGAGTATCGTGCTGTGATTAAATACTTCGTAATTAAGGGTATGAAAGTTACCGAAATAAAAGATGAGTTACGGGAAACATTAGGTGAATCTGCTCCATCATCCGCCACAATAAGTAGTTGGATAAATGAATTTAGATGTGGTAGAACAAGCTGTGTGACTTCTAAGGAAATGATTATAAAAATCCATAATATTATTACGCAAGATCGACCACTCAAAGTGAGAGAGATAGCAGACATGGTAAACATTTCAACAGACGCGTACACCACATTTTAGCGAAAGAATTGGGCCTTTCCAAGCTTTCGGCAAGATAGGTACCGCGATTGCTTACGACTGATCAAAAGTTCAGTCATTTGCGCATTTCCAATGAGTGTTTGGACCTCTATAAGCGGAATCCGATTGATTTTTGTAGGCGATTTGTTACTTGCGATGAAACTTGGATACACTACAGTACACCCGAAACTAAAGAACAGTCGAAACAACGATTAGAACGTGATTCTGCACCTCCAAAGAAAGCGAAAACCACTTGATCGGCAAACAAGGTGATGGCATCAATTTTTTGGGATTCGTAGGGCATTTTGCTCATTGATTAATTTCAGAAAGGTGCCACAATAAACGGACAATATTATGCAGAATTTTAACAAAAATTAAATGTTGAGATCCGTAAACGGCCAGGAATGGCAAAGAAAAAGATTCTGTTTCACCAAGACAACGCTCCCTCGCATACCAGCACAGTTGCAATGTCCAAAATCCACGTGTTGCATTTCCAATTAGTACCGCATGCGACTTGTTCGCCGGATCTAGCCCCTTCCGACTTCCGACTTCCACCATGTTCCAAAATTGAAAACGGCACTAGGCGGAAAGAAATTTTCGTCTAACGACGAGCTTATCATCTTCGTAAATGAGTATTTTGCAAGCCTTCCGGAATCGCATTTTAAAGATGGCATAAAGGCATTGGAACACCGTTGGAATAAATGTATTGCTCTTTTAGGAGAATATATTGAAAAATAAAAATTATTTTGTATTTAAAAAATTCGTTTTTCTTTTCCATTCTCACTACTACTATATAGTTTAGGATTACAACCTTCGTAAACTCAACATTCAGACCAGGACTCTTTTCTTTGGAAGCCATAGCTTCTCTGTGAACCATGCAACGTGATATAAGATAAGTATTATCTTATATATAATATAAGATTTTCTTTTTTTGTTTTTTTGCGGCAGTATTAATTGAGAAATTATTCTATTGATTAACGTTTCGGCAATATACATACTGAATTCTTCAGAATGTATTCAATAACATATCTACAATTAAAACATGCTAAAATATATTTTAAATTATAACTAAAATTAACAAATGAAGACAATTGAAATTAACAAATTAACAAACTAATAATCACCTGCTTCACCAAACTCCAAATATCGCCAATATTGTTTGAAAATGTGTCATATATAAAAAAAAAAATTCCCTTTTTTTTGTTTCGGTTTTGGAGGTAATTATATTATATTATTGTCTATATTTTGTACGTATTTTATTTTTACACGTCGTTGAAACCAGGTGATGTGTGTTTTTTAAATGTTTAGATATGAGGAGAATTTTTTTAATTTTATTAAAACCATGTGTGTTTGTTTTTTATTTTGTGTGTGCATGGTCGTCTCTTAGGGAGGATTATATGATAGAAGAATCTATTGTTCACAAATTGAACGTGTCTGTTCTGTCGTTTATTGAGTTTTTTTTAATTTATTATGTGAATACTTTCTAATATGGTTCTAGTTTTATTGTTTTTTTCTTTTGTAATGATTTTTGTTTTTTCAAAGTTAAATGTGTGTTTTTTTGTTTTTCATGTTTTTTCAGTGCTGTAGTATCGTTAGAATATTTATGTCCATTCTATCTATCTTGTAAATATTGCATAGTTTGTCCTATATATACATCATCACGTCATTGCATGTTTGTTTATTTTGGGGTATTTTATCTTTTAGCTGTGTTAACAGATTTTTGAAATTGTCGTGATTTTAGTGTCCTACTTTCATGTCATACAATATTAAGATTTTTGTCAATTTTTTCTGAAAGGTGTCGGATGTAAGGGAGCTATATATATATATATATATATATATATATATATTCTTTACCTTGCTGTTATCATTGATTCTTTTATTGGTGTTATAATATTTGTGTTTGACAAAGACCGTATGTAATTATCGCGAATTAGATACGTACGAAAGCATGTACACTTTGAAGAACAAAGATCATGTGTTGAACACTGACCTGGGGTTCAATTATAACTCATCTCTTTTCAGTCTCTTAAATGACGTACAATAAATCACATGTAGGTATTTGTCCTTTCTTTCCCTGTCGCTCCCTTTTTATATTTGTTTCAGTTTAGACGAGAAAACAGTTTTTAAAAACCATGTGAAACGAATATACAGTGTGCGTTTTGGCTTTCGGCGGTACGGTTCGTGTGCGGAATTTGTTTTTGTGCAGGTATTTTGCCGTAGTTTACCAGGTGCGATACTGTTTAATTATCTGCTGATGATGACAACTTAGAATACGAAAATTAATGTGGCAAGGGGTTATATATCAACCTTCAGTGAATAATATTATTGCCTCCCGCTTTCGTCCAGAACAAAAACGTATTGAACGACAAAGCGAGAACGCGTCCATCTCGCATGTCGAAGTTTCCAGTGTGTAATAGACAGACGCTTGCGTCACGGCTTTTTGCCAATTAAAGAATGTTAAAAGGAATCATTCTATTATTAATAACACCCTATTTACTACATATGTTTCACGGAATTCACCGATCATCAGGCAGATTTGTGTTATTAATGCACGATTCCTTCATAGCGTTTAACATATCATTTAGATACAGAAAAGTAATGAATAATGCCATTTGGTAGATATTATTTTTCGCATATAAATGTCATAACTGATACTTCAATTACCAATAAAAAGTTTTTGGAAGCGAATGCAAATTATGTGTTTTATTTATTCTTAAAAAAAAACGTGAAGTTTGAAACCCCCTTTATTTCATAATCATTCGCAGTTAGAAAATAATTTTAATTTAAATTATTTTTCATTTGTTTTCGGTTGGGCAACAAATTATGTTTCATTAGCAGTTTAATAGAATCATAATTTATTTTAAATTTTCACGCCGAAAATTGCAGTTATTAGTTAAATGCACCTAGCATATAAGAAATTTTATTAACGTGTGGCTATGCTAATATTACAGGCTTTCTATTTCCTTTTAAAATGTTCAATAATCGAATTTTATATTCAATTTCGTAATATTCTTATTTTGTAGTTAATAAACTGTCATTGAGATCAAACCTAATTTATGTCCCTCCCCTGCTGCTAGAGAGAAATATATTGACGTTATCCAATTAATATAAAAAAGTGATATTTTCCGCGCAATTTTAGGCGTGGGCTCGCGTTATTATCGAAATGAGTAAATGCCTGTGGAACTGAAGCGACAAACCTCCTACGTGCGTTGCCCTAACAACGGTGGTTTTAACCGCCACCACTGTTTTCACTTCAACAAGTTTGCCAGCGCGGAATTTTCAATACCAAACTCTGGTCTTCTGATGATTCGATTTACGGTTGACATGAATTCAGCCCTGATGGTATCACATAAGAAGTTGTTGGTAAGCGGCGAGACGGTTTTTTATCAAGGCATATATTTCCTTTTTTTTAAGTAAGAATGATATTAGCCTGTTTTTGACAAGGAGCGGATATTTTAGAAGGAAGAGGCGTATTGTTTTATACACCTTATTTGTATTGCGAAGGCGAGATTGATGTTTCAACATAAATTTTATCTTGTGTTAAAATGTTTGGTAGAGTTCCTATAAAATGTATGTACGAGGGAGCGTTTTTATATTCGCGGAATGGGGGACAAGGGGTGGAAATAAAAAAATCAAATTATTTTTCTTTTTCAATATATTCACCTGCAAGACGGATACATTTTTCACATCTTTCAATTAATTTATTTATACCCTCATAAAAAAATGATTTCTCTTTATCTGCAAAATACGCCGAAACTGCCTCCTTGACTTCATCATCGGCAGTAAATTTTTTACCCCGCAGCTCTTTTTTCATTTTCGGAAACAGGTCATAATCACTCGGGGCCAGGTCTGGGCTGTAGGGTGGGTGATTCACAATTTCGAAGCCCACCTTATGCAGGGCAGCTAACGCAACGCGGCTCTTGTGGACGGGCGCGTTCTCGTGCAAAAGCAGAACACCTTTTGTCAATTTTCCCCGTCTTTTCTCTTTAATGGCTTCTTTTAGTCGCTCTAATATTGAAGCGTAATATTCTCCGGTTATAGAAACACCTTTATCTTTATAATCAATCAACAATATTCCTTCCGTGTCCCAAAATACCGTTGCCATGAGTTTGCTGATTGTGACACTTTAAATATCTTGGAAGGTGCTGTGCCCTTTTTATGCCACTGCATGGAGTCTTGTTTGGAATCAGGTTCATAATGATGAACCCAAGTTTCGTCTCCAGTAACAATTCCACTCAATACACCATCCTTGTCTTCATTACAGAGGTCCAAAAATGCACGCGAACACTCTACGCGCTGTTGTTTTTGCGGCGGCGTGAGCATTCTCGCCACCCATCTTGCGCTGACCTTAGACATGCCGAGATGATCGTGTAGGATTTTAAAAATTGTTGTATCGGATACTCCAACCATTTCTGCGAGTTGTTTCTTCTTTAGTCGAGCATCTTCGAGTACAATTTGTTCAACTTTTTGGATAAGTGCTGGCGTGGTCACCACAATGCTCCTGCCCGGCCTCGGGTCGTCTTCAAGGGATTCCCTTCCTTGTTTAAATAAACTATGCCACTTGTACACCATGGTTTTTCCAGGACAAGAGTCGCCGTAAACCAATGACATCTCATTCATTATGGTCATGACTGATTTTCCTTGCCTGGTAAGGAACTTTATAACGGCACGATATTCGATTTTTTCCATATTTCACTTTTCACTCCTGATTATGTTACTTGGTTGACGATAGCTCAAAGACTAACTGTCTAATAACAATGAAACTTCGTATTTATACTAATCATGAGTCGCTGCACAGGCCACGCCCCCAATGCGCCTACTCACCCCTCTACAACCCGCTCATTCCGCGAATATAAAAACGCTCCCTCGTATGAATGTAAAACCCAATCGATAGGCGAGTAACATATCTACGTGCGCATCTTGGTTTTATCGAATTGGTATCGTGCGAACGTGTGATTATATACAAGATTTTAGAAATATTGGAGAGTTAGATTGATTGTTAATAATCTTAGTATTTTGTTTCACTTTATTTTTGTTTTGGAATAAATTGGATTGCTGGATTTTCCATTCTGCATTTACTAATATAAAAAAGGTCAATCGATTATACATATATTACTTGCTTTCTTCGAAAAATTTTGACCGTCTTTGAGTGAATAGAATTTCTCTATCGCAGGAGCACATAGATCCTTCTATAATAGACAAATTCCGAAGATATCGGCGAAACTTTACAAGGTTTTAAGCCCCTTCCAAGTCGATAGTTACTCTACACAAGAAAGAAGAGAACGAATCAAGTGGACTTCTGATGGATGTGACAACACATTCCATCCAAAATTTAATCATTTTTGTCGGACTACCAAACTTGTGCGTGGTCTCGTGTAGTTGAACTATCATTCTTTTCCAATCAAACTTTGGATATTTTTCGACGAAACTAGTTTTCGACAGTACGGATTTTAAATAATTTTTTCATCTCTTGGTAGGAGTTCGTAAAATACCACATCTTTAAAATCCCATTAGACTGAGATCATAACCGCAACAAGTTTTTGATTTTTGCATTAGAACATCTATCCAATTCAGCGCATCTAGTCTCATAGGAAAGAAAGAAGAAAGGAAGCAGATTTGAGACAGTAGAAGCTGTGAAAGAAACAGCAATGGTTACCATAAACATGGTTTCAAAAGGCGGTTTATAGTATTGCTTTGATCAGTGGAAAATTCGCATAGAGCGGTGTAGGGATCTTGGAGAGGAATATGTTGATAATATGACATATTTTCTATATATGCTGAGTCATAAAAATTCGAACTTTTAATTTTAATGTCCAGCATGTAGCGCGTCCACTAGAGGTCGCTGTTGACGTCAGCGCCCGCCTTAGCGGGTACGTCATTCTGGCCAGAGAGATAAATTTACGCTCCTCTATATATATGTATATATATATATATATATACATACCAAGTGTACCGGAAAGTCATTACCGGTTTTTCTAACAAACGTCGCTAGGCTTAAGAATGCAATGTTATGATTTGACATACTATATATGTTATTTTAGTCTGCTGAAGGCAAGCTTCAAAGCCATACATGAAATGAATTTATTTCGAAAAACCTAAGCACAAAAAATCACCTGGCGAAGCCGGCCCATTGACTCCTAGGCCAAATCGTTTTGGTCGCAAGACAATGCTCTGTGTTTGATGGGACCAGAGTGGCGTAATGTATTAGGAACTATTGAAACCTGGTGAAACAGTTAATACTGATCGCTACCAACAACAAATTTAACCAATTTAAACTCTGCATTGATAGAAAAACGTCTAGAAATAGGCTCGAAAACCCGGTAAAGTGATTTTACAGCATGATAATGCGTCGCGAAGCGTTGAAAGCACTTGGATGGGACATAATATCGAATCCGCCGTATTCTTCAGACCTTGCCCCGTCTGACTATCGCCTTTTCGCATCAAAAGTCCACGAGCTTGCAGAGCAGTACTCGACCAATTTCGAAGAAGTTAGAGAATGGCTCGACGAATGATTTTGCTCAAAGAACAAACAGTTTTTTTAGGATGGCATCTATGAATTGCCTGAAAAATGGGCACGATGAGTAGAATCATATGGTCAATACTTTGAATAAATAAATTTTACCATTTTGTTGAAAATTATGTAGTTTTTTATTACGGACGAACCGGTAATGACTTTTCGGTTCACCTCGAATATTTGGAAAAAGTACATATTTTTTATTTTCAATATAAATCAAATCATCAGGACATATGGTCCTTTGATTCCATTCACAATATCAATGTGTTGAGCGTCATCTATTACTTTTTATGTCGACTTTGATTCATCGTACATTTGACAAAATTAAATGGTTCCAGACTCTCTGCTGTGATATATCACGGAACAGAGGTGCTTCACTGTTATGCGGTAAATTTTTCTTTGAAACGTTCAGATAGAAATCTTTGCACGTATTTAACATGTTGCGATTGATCACTGAAGATGAACTCTGAAACGCATTCTTTCCGTTGTGTATATGTTCTTGCTTCTAAGAAGACACCGATTCTACTTTATTTGTCGAGCGCTACGTCACTTGTTTTACCCATGTATTGCAAAAAAAAAAATTGAATTGCATAACAAAAACAAAACCCTAAAATGTACATATGTATAATAAGGTGTATTTTAATATCACTACACGTAGTTATTATTCGAATAGGGACAGATGCAAATCGAACGCAGATATTTAAAGTAATGAGGTAGAAAACCCTCGGGAAGCAGGTAGTTCTAAGGCAATATAAATATTTTTCTCGAATTTATAGTCACGATTCCGCCCTCGAATTTTGGCGCCCCGGAGAAATATCCCAATTCCCGGTCCCAAAAGCAGGCGCTGTCGACGTACGAAAAAATCCGAAGCCAGTAAATGACTATAACCTTAAAATAAACAGCGATATAATAAAAGAAAAACGCGACCACCGAAAGCTTTCGCGATATCAGTCAGCAATAGAAATGATTTGTTTCCATGGTCACCAGAAATCAATTGATCATGATGTAGCAGAATGGTTCATAACATTTCATGATATTTTTGAATAATTATATAAGTATATGACAATTATATTGGGTTGGCAACTAAGTACTTTCGGTTTTTACTGATAGAGAGCGTTGCTTTATTTTTTGTATAACGTATGTTAGTGCTGTACTTTACCGTTTGTCGCGTGATACTAGTCATATTGACGTAACTTCACAAGCAAGTAATGCGTGATTTTTATTAAAGCTATTAGTTGTGGATTAATTTTAAATGGAGTGTAAAAACGAACATTTTCGACATATTTTACTATTTTATTTCCGTAAAGGAAAGAAAGCTGCTGCGGTTCACAAAAAGATATGTGAAGTTTATGGTGCTAATTGCTTAACAGAGCGCACGTGTCAGAATTGGTATAAAAAATTCCGTTCTGGAGATTTTTCCCTCAAAGATGAGCAACGTTCTGGTCGGCCTACTGAAGTCGATGATGACCAAATCAAAGTCATAATTGAAGAAGATCATCATATAACTGTTCGAGAGGTTACGGAGAGGCTACATGTATCGCACACAACAACTAAAAAACATTTAAAATGTCTTGGGCTAGTTAAGAAGCTTGATATTTGGGTACCTCACGAATTGAAAGAAATTCATTTAACACAAAGAATCAACTTTGGCGATATGCACCTTAGACGAAATGAAACCGACCCTTTCTTAAAAAGAATCATCACTGGTGATGAAAAATGGGTCCTGTACAGAAACATAGTTCGAAAACGATCATGGAGCAAACACGAGAAACCAGCTCAATCCACATCGAAAACTGAATTGCATCCAAAAAAGATCATGCTGTCAGTTTGGTGGGATTACAGAGGTGTTGTGTTCTTTGAGCTGCTTCCAAGGAACCAAACGATCAATTCCGATGTTTACTGTCAACAATTAATAAAACTGTATGAACAAATCAAAGAAAAACGGCCAGAATTGTCAAATCGGAAAGGTGTAGTTTTCCACCAACACAATGCAAGGCCTCTCACATCTTTGGCAACTCGTGGGAAACTATTGGAGCTTGGCTGGGAAGTGATGCCACATCCCCCATACAGCCCTGATCTAGCACCATTTATTTCGAAGTTTGCAGAATTCTTTGAATGGTAAAACTTTCACAAATGATGATGACCTTCACTCGCACCTGGTTCAGTTTTTTGCTGATAAGGACCAGAAATTTTATGAGCGCGGAATCATGCAGCTGAAAGAAAGATGGCAAAAGGTCATTGAGCAAAATGGAAAATATATAATTGATTAAAAACTATTCTTTGTTTAAAAAAAGTGTTTTATTTTATACTACAAAACCGAAAGTACTTAGTTGCCAACCCAATATATGTTATTGTTCCCTTTACTCTATTGTATGTTACTTCATGACAATATATTGTATATTTATATTGAATAGCCCTCGTATAATATTTTATAAGTAATTTTAGTATTTGCGGTTCTACAATAGCCCCAAATTTATCCAACGACCTGATTTCGATCGTTTTTATCGTAGCTTGTTCTTGGGTATCCAAATAAATCCGTGTATAGTACCCATTTCCATTGCTCTTTATTAGATTTTCACCGACGACATCTATTAATCTTAATGGAGTTTCTTTTTTGCCTCGTAACGGAAGAAACTAACGAACTCATTTCAATTTCGAAAGAAGAGATTTATTTTTGTTTTACCGATGGTGACCTTTCCACGAAGAATAATTTATCAAATAAATCTGTACATTTTAAATCTGCTAACTTATTTTCTTGCTTGTCGAATGGGACTATATTTTCTTTTCCTTTTACATGCGTCTTGTTAAAATGTTATATATAAATATTTTAAAAAGGTATGGTTTAGAATTATATCTTTTATTAATAGAAGTTTTAAACATTACCTACCAACTAAGACTGCAGAAACTAGTGCTTTCGCAGTAGCGTACAGCTCAGTTACTATCAATATTAAAAATAATAAATGTAATTATCTATTTTAGTTTTTTTTTGTGTTGCTGATGTAGAGTGACGCAAAAATTCGCTGTAGTATTATGTCATTAGTATGCCTTCCGGTGCCGACTCAGTCATACTCCTGCGGCGAAGTGAAAATATGTTGGTGTACTTGGAAAAGAAGCGTTCTGCATCTAATGATGTGATCGCGAATTTAAAAAGGGCGTTCATATTTGCGCTGTACGAGGGTGGTCTGAAAACTTTCCGCCCTAAGAAAGATACAAGACATTTTTTCTTAAAATTTATATTTATTTTTGTACATAATCTCCTCGTAACTCTACATACTTCTCCCAACGATACTCCCATCTCTTTAACCCGTCCAAATAACACTCAGCGTTTTTATCTGCAAAATAATTGTCCACAAAGGTGATTGCCTCCTCGTTTGATGAAAATCTCTGTCCTCCGAGCTCAATTTTTAGATGCGGGAACAAAAAGAAGTCGCTTGGGGCTAGATCTGGTGAGTAAGACGGATGGTCAAGCAGTTCAAACTGTAAATCGTGGATTTTCGCCATGGCAACCGCTGAGGTGTGAAACGGTGTGTTGTCTTGGTGAAACAGGATTTTCATTTTCTGCAAATGTGGCCGTTTTCCCACAATTTCTGCCTTCAGCTTGTTAAGAAATGATGCGTAGTATGCGCCTATAATAGTGTTTTCTTTTTGAAGATAATTGATTAAGATAATTCCATGACTATCCCAAAAAAAAACAGTCGCCATCACATTCCCAGTCGAAAAAAACAGTTTTTGCTTTTTTTGGAGCCGGTTCCCCTTTTGCAGTCCACTGTTTTGACTGTATTTTTGTTTCGGGAGTATAATGGTGTATCCGGGTTTTATCTACAGTAATTAATCGGCGCCAAAACTCGGATTTATTGCGCCTAAATTGCGCCAACAGAGCGTTGGAAATGTTCGTTCGAACACGTTTTTCGTCTAACGTTAGCAAACGCGGCACCGAACGCGCGGACAGCTTTCTCATGCCTAAATCTTGATTTGACATATTGACATATTCATAGCCTTTGCTATCTCTCTCACTTTAATTCGACGGTCGTCTAGCACCAATTGGTGAACTTTAGCGATGTTATCGTCAGTAGTTGCAGTTTTTGGACCTCCCGAACGTTCATCGTTTCCCAAGCTCTTACGGCCACGTTCAGCTGCCCAAAATTTTACTGTGGTAAATGATAGTGCAGAGTCCCTGTGCACAGAGTTTTTCAAAAATAAATATTTAATGACAGCTCCATACTCGATTTTTTTCCATTTTCACAAAAACACTCACATCGACTCACTCAAACGACTGTCAAATAACAACTGGGCGTCCAAAATGGCTGAAACTTTGTTGAGTACCTGACAGTAGATACACAACTACATTTCCTAGCTTTTATCGATGAGTGCTGCCATCTTCACGTTGAGGTCGGAAACTTTTCAGATCACACTCGTATATAATATTCACGTAGTGACGGCTTGGTGTTCTCTAATTTGGAAGTAGTATATAAAACAATTGAATAATTTTCGAAAATTTGCTCTATTTGAGTATGGATTTCGGTATCTGAAATCAGCCGCTGACTTACTGAAATTGCTTGAGCATCTTACTGATTTAAATTTATGATACAAGGTTTAATAATGTATACAATTTCTGCCTTTATTATAACGATGTAAGACATAAGTGGAAAATCGCGATTTTTCGATAAGAGACTCATTTCAAATCGTGTCAATTATAACGGTTTAACATTAATGCTTCCACTTTAAGATTTAAAGATTTTCTCTCTGTAGTCCTCGGCTGTAGTTTTAGAATGTAACGAAATAAAAATCTTCGATATTACTAAGATAGTTAAATAAACAAGTTCGTTTTAAAATACTAAAGGTGGCTACTTTACTAGACGATCGCCAAAAGTTACTAGATCTATCGAACGAGTTGACCCTAGCGGACAATATGATTTGAGAAATTCGTTACACCGAATAAAATGTGTAATCAGATCGAGTCGTGTTGGATAGTGTCTCCAAACAAAACTCATTCCTACACACATCTAGATTAAAATTGTATGATTTCCTTACCACGCAATATTAAATAAAACAATTTAATATTAACAACGTCGAAACGTATTTTTGTTAATGGAAAATAAAGTCGTGAATATTGTAGACGGCTAGCCAAAGAAAATTCTCAGGAAAAGTAATGAAGTTTCACCGTGGCACTGAAGTATTTATTTGTAATCTCTAGACGTCCTCTATATTAAATTTCTTTGCTGTGTTGGATAGAGTTTAATGTGTTTTTGGTTTTAGCTCGAGGCTCTGTCTCCAGAAAAACAAATCACAAAGTATTATCTTATGAAATTCTATGGATAGTTTTTCGTTTCTTGTGTAAGATGATTTTTTTTTGTAAATTTAGAAACTCCGCCAACGTCTTTTCATAAAAGTACACAAGTATACACGGTTTTGGATCTAAGCAACCAAAAGCCGTTTCTAAGGTTATGTGGGGCGCTGAATCCGAATCTGCACTCCATTTTTTGATATTGGTTCTAGTTTTCGAGATATTAAATAAACACATTTTTTACAATTTTTGACAATTAATCTCCATTTTATTCATTAAAAAGCGTTAAATTAGAAATGAAGAGCAGTCGAACTGAGTCGCTTGTACTGTTTGGGATCTGTTTCACGCATTAAAGTCCAACAGTAGTCGCTCATCATGCCCTCGTCCCAAAATCCTTGGTATCGTTTTTCGATTTTCGCCAAATCTTGGTACAGTCGCTTTCCTTGCTCGTCGCTTGTATCACCCAAGTTTTCAGGAAAAAATTCGAGATGGGAATGCAGAAAATGTATTTTGAGAGACATTCGAGCTCCAATCTTGCAATAATTTTGCAACAAACTGTCGATTTTCTTCTTGAAATCCGGGGATTTGCGATTACCGAAAAAGTTGTGAACAACATCTTGAAATGATACCGATGCTGCTGCTTCATTGGGCGTTAGGATCATTGCTCGTACGGTGAACTGGCTTAGGCACTGATGATACTTCAGGATATTTATATTTTGCTAGTTTTTTTTGCATTTAGATCGACGACATTCATCAAGCAAAAGTAACAATCATCTACATGATTTTTCGGGTCTCTCCATAACATTGGCAATGAAAATGAAAAACATACTTTTTTACCGCGTGACCACTTGTATAATATTGTGCTACACGCGTTACAAAACAATTTCGGCACCCACGGCTTGTGAGTGTTTGATACAGAGAAACCAAAATAATAAAAATATGCATTTCTGATCACATTAGTAATAACTTTGCCACTTTTTCTGACCATATAACATCCGCAAACATAACAAAAACACTTTGAATCAACTTTAGGATTCTGTCTTTGCATTTTCACACGTTTTGGATTCAAAAAAAACTTTAAAAATACAAATTAAATAATGTTTCTAGCGACGCCAACAGCTGACTGTCATTATGATAGCGCAGTGCTGCCAACATGCGCGAACTCACAAACTAGAACTAATTTTGAAAAATGAAACCCGGATTTGAATTCAGCACCTTAAATAACGTCAAGATTTGTTCCCATCTGCTCTGATCCAAAAGTTGACCGGAATTTGTAAACTTGTGTTATTAACATGTGTTTGTAACCTATTTCTGAGTGTCGCAGTTTCTAGTGTTTTTACCAAACTATTTAGAGACTGCATTCAGTAGCAATTATAAGTAACGTCGACATTTTTGAAAAAGTCTCTGCATTACGTATACGATGTATGTAGCGGTTAAAATTAGAATTTTTCAGGTTAGCATCGTAAAAGGGCATAATTATATGCAACTAATAACCTACCTTGGATTTTTATTTCATAACTGTTTCCATAATGCAATTTGTGGCACATGAGAAAGACTAGAATTAACTGTCTCCGTGGCAAATGAAATAAATTGTATGTAGATATATTCAAATAACATAGAAAGTACACTGGAGGAACTGGTGAAAGTTTTAAAAAAAGTCAAAGGTACTACCCATGGATTGGACGACATTGACTAAAATCTAATTAGTATACCAGAAAAATTCAAAGTGTTATTACTTCAAGTACTAATAAGAATTACTTTGTCGGTATATCCGCATACATAAATACATGACCGAAACTGAAAACAGCAGGTAAATATCAATTATAGAGGACCCAAAATCGATCCCTGTGGTATCCCCTACTTAACTCTCAGACTTTATCGGCCTCCTAATATAACGACACAATGACATTTAGTGCTTAATCTTTCAAGTATGACCAATTCTAGAATATCGCCCCTAAGCTTTTGTTTTTGTGATCTCGTCGTCACATTATATTGTGTTGGGAACTAAGTACTTTCGGTTTTTACTGATAGAGAGCGTTGCTTTATTTTTTGTATAACGTATGTTAGTGCTGTACTTTACCGTTTGTCGCGTGATACTAGTCACATTGACGTAACTTCAGAAGCAAGTAGTGCATGATTTTTATTAAAGCTATTAGTTGTGGGTTAATTTTAAATGGAGTGCAGAAACGAACATTTTCGACATATTTTACTATTTTATTTCCGTAAAGGAAAGAAAGCTGCTGCAGCTCACAAAAAGATATGTGAAGTTTATGGTGCTAATTGCTTATCAGAGCGCACGTGTCAGAATTGGTATAAAAAATTCCGTTCTGGAGATTTTTCCCTCAAAGATGAGCAACGTTCTGGTCGGCCTACTGAAGTTGATGATGACCAAATCAAAGTCATAATTAAAGAGGATCGTCATATAACTGTTCGAGAGGTTGCCGAGAGGCTACATGTATCGCACACAACAATTAAAAAACATTTAAAATGTCTTGGGCTAGTTAAGAAGCTTGATATTTGGGTACCTCACGAATTGAAAGAAATTCATTTAACACAAGGAATCAACTTTTGCGATATGCACTTTAGACGAAATGAAACCGACCCTTTCTTAAAAAGAATCGTCACTGGTGATGAAAAATGGGTCCTGTACAGTAACATAGTTCGAAAACGATCATGGAGCAAACACGATAAACCAGCTCAAACCACATCGAAAGCTGAATTGCATCCAAAAATGATCATGCTGTCAGTTTGGTGGGATTACAAAGTGTTGTGTTTTTTGAGCTGCTTCCAAGGAACCAAACGATCAATTCCGATGTTTACTGTCAACAATTAATAAAACTGGATGAAGCAATCAAAGAAAAACGTCCAGAATTGTCAAATCGGAAAGGTGTAGTTTTCCACCAAGATAATGCAAGGCCTCACACATCTTTGGCAACTTTGGAGCTTGGCTGGGAAGTGATGCCACATCCCCCATACAGTCCTGATCTAGCACCATCTGATTACCATTTATTTCGAAGTTTGCAGAATTCTTTGAATGGTAAAACTTTCACAAATGACGATGACCTTCACTCGCACCTGGTTCAGTTTTTTGCTGATAAGGACCAGAAATTTTATGAGCGCGGAATCATGCAGCTGAAAGAAAGATGGCAAAAGGTCATTGAGCAAAATGGAAAATATATAATTGATTAAAAACTATTCTTTGTTTAAAAAAAAGTGTTTTATTTTATACTACAAAACCGAAAGTACTTAGTTGCAAACCCAATATATTAAATATTATGCCATAGCCTCTAGATAAAAGCGGAAAGGCTAAGTAATAGCAGGGGTAGCGAAAACATTCTCGTGATGCAACACCTACAACGACATGTGGCTTAAATATGAGTAGGTCGAGTGTCTTAAAAATATCCTAATCGTTTCAATAGTAAAAACTCTTAGAAAATATCTGTTCTTTTCTTTTTTGCTCGAATCTTTGTTTGCTCCATATGTGATGATCAGTGTACAAGTGGTTCCCTTTCCCATTTCCATTTCTATTACTAGTATCCTTTCGTTTATATATTACTCTTTTGCCACATGTTTCAACTACTTTGGTGTTATTATTAGCCGCTCCTTGTGTTGCTCTTTCTACCTCTTCTACGCCTGCCCAGAATATCCAATAATCCTTATGCAATTTCCTAACCCATTTACCTTTCCTTTTTGTTTCAGTTATTGCTAATATTTTTACTTGTTGTTCTGTCATCTCTTACACTAGTTTTTACTTTTTACCTGAGAGGCTTCTAACATTCCATGTAACCACTTTAGCGCCGGCTTATCCAGTTTCGGTATCTTTTTTTCTGTTATTCTCAGTGAGTCTTCCCCTTTTTTGCTTTCATCCCCGTCTCTTTTGTGCGTTTTTCCTCTTTGCTCCTACCATTTCATGTACCTGTATTAATAATCCTTTTCTCTTGTTCTTTAGTATCCAGCTTTCCGTCTGTTTTCCTTACACTCGCCTCTTTATTCGTATCCTTTTCCATTACTTGATCCACTGTAGTTGCTTCTGTCGTCTTAATTTTAGTTTTCGTTAGTTTTTTGATCTTCTACACTCTGTTTTTCCTGCCTTTTCTCTCAGTTTCTGCCTTTCTTCATCCCATTTCCATATTTTTCCATCCATTATCATTCTTTGATGTCCTATCTTTATTGTTTTTCCTTTCCCCTTTTCCTCTTCCACTACCTGCTCGCGTATATGATGTATTTCTCGTTCCATCTCGGCGAGTTCGTTGTTAATGTATATCCTCTCTTTTGGACTACTCAATTTCTTCTTGTTGCCCATAACGACTTCCTTTACCAATGAGTTCTCAAACTTGATTTTATACTTTCGTCCCAATCTCTCTTGCCTTTGTACTTGAGTGTCTATGCTATTTGTTATAAAGTTCTCGATTCCTATCTTTAAGTCTATTTGTTTAGATGTGTCGAGTTGCAGATTCGATACTACCGAATACTTTCTGATGCGTTCCTCCTTCAATTTTCTTATTCTCGTTTTCATTGGCTAACCTGTCTCCTGATTTTTCTTATTTTCCCTTTTTATTTCTTCGTTTTCTCTTAAATCTTTCGAAACCTGTTGGTATTCTCTTCGTTCCTGCTTGATATCCTTTCTATATCGTATTAATCTCGTAGCATCTCAGTTACGGTATCCACTTTGTTCTCCTTTCTTTTTTGGGGTGTTCTGGTTATCTTTTCTTAAAAAATTTCCTCTGTCTTCTCTCTTTCCTTTTCTCTTTTACCATCTTCAGAGGTGTACCCTTCGCTGTCCATCTTGTCCGTGTAATCTCTCTTAAACTCACTCCAACCTTGTTCCGGTTCATTTTATGTCTCTTTACAATATGTGCGTCTATCGTCTATAAGTTTTTTGCGTATCAGTTTTAAATTCGCACACAAATATACTATGTTTGTTTGTTTTGCTTTTATGTAAATTTATTTTTGGTTTTATATTTATTTAAAATCGTTTTCTAAACTTGTTTATATTGCTATCTGCTTCTGGGCTTTCGGGCTGGAACCGCGTCACTTGTATATCTGCCAACGTTTCGTACCCATTCGTATGGGACATGTTCAGGCTCAATTACTGCACTGAAACTGTTTGTTTGTATTATCTCTTGGACCGACAATTCTTACTGTCGTCGCACGCCATCTCGCTTGTTTCCCGAAACTCGAACTCTTACACATCATGATAGAAAGACTTAGGAATAAGTAAGAAAGTAAAGAAATGAATAATTTCATAAACGAACATATTAATCTATACGATTCTTCGTTATTAAATCTGTTTAGAGAATAAAGAGTATAATACCCCAACAAAAACGAACTTTTTCCAACATACGAGTATTTGCCATTTTAGTTTTATTACGTATTATGTAAAGCAAATCCCATGTTAAACAGAACTTGTAGCAAAATATCATGGCCTTCCAGGGATGGTCAGCGGAATGAGAATAACCATAATATTGTTATTTAATTAGATTTCGTAATATTTGCGTTCCATATATGTACGTGTATTAGACGTATTACGTTTTATCCAAGTATCCAAGCACTTTTAGGATATTTTCCAATGTTATGTTATGTAACGTTGTAACTTGTACTTGCTCGTATGTTCCCTTTCTGAAGTTAATTCGAGCGCTTAATGTTATTTACTGTTTAAATAATGAACTTATTAATGTAAGTGGATATTTCATAAATAGAATTTCTCTTGAATCATGCAATAAGACTCTAGAGAGATTGTATAAAGGTCTTATGAAAGATATAAGTAGTTTATGAAATTAGATGGGACAAGATCAACGAAACGAATTTACTTAATGCTTGGGGAAATGTCGAATTGAAGTCAAGGGCACCGATAAAATAAAGATCTTTTGTGCGATCTAGATAGCTGAAACTTAAATAATTTAGCTTTCGAATTTAATCACTTAAGGTTGATATATAACCCCATTCCACATTAATTTTCGTATTCTGTATACGTACTTCGACAACTAAGTTCTCATCAGCAGCAGATAATTAAACAGTGTCGCACCTAGAGAACTACGGTAAAAAATTCGCAGGAAACAAATTCCGTACACGATCTGTACCGTCGAAAGCCAAAACGTACACTGCATATTCGTTTCACATACTTTTAACAGAAAATGTATTCTTGTCTTAAATTCTCTCAACAGAAAAGTACCTGCATGCGTTTATTGCCTTCTCTATCGTATAATCCTCAAAGAGAAAGTTATGATTTGGACCCAAGTCAGTGTTCAACATCTTTATTCTTCAAAATGTGCATGCTTTTATACGTCCCTAATTCGCGATAATTACACATTTTTTACCAAAAGCAAACAATTCCCGGTTACACTATACAAAACATGTGTTGGAAAGTAATCATAGTGTAACCGAGGATTGTTTGCATTTGGTAAAAAACTTGGGTCAAAATCATAACTCATCTTTCTTTGGCCTCCTATACGATATACAAGGGAGGTTGCAATACAGGTACTTTTCTTTTAGATTAGTTTAAGACTGGAATACAATTTTCTGTTAAAATTATGCGAAACGAATATACAGTGTGTGTTTTGGCTTTCGACGGTACAGATCGTGTGCGGAATTTGTTTCGTACAGGTATTTTGCCGTAGCAGGTGCGACGCTGTTTAATTATCTGCTAATGATGACAACCTAGTTGTCGAAATACGAATGCAGAATACGAAAATTAATGTGGGAAGGGGTTATATATCAACTTTCAGTGATTAAGTTAATCAACCACAGGCTCCATCAAAATGATCTTTCAGAAAGACAAGTGCTGAAACATGGTAGATCCCTAATAAGAATAACTCTATAGTTGGAAAGGTATTAATTGAATTAAGACGCGTTTCATCTATCGAAAACTCATCAGTTAACCTCGACTTCGTTGATAAATTATTTTTTCTCGCATTTTCGAAGGTTCTGACAATGGTTTTGATGTCAAAACTTATCTAACATTTTTCTCTCAATTCCGAGAGGCAAATTTGAAAAACTACGTCAGAATGTTAACTATTAAATATCTGTATGGATTATATATATAACAGGGCTATCAGTTAAACATTTTAAAATGGTCGATGAATGAATTCATCGAATGCAGAATACGAAAATTAATGTGGGAAGGGGTTATATATCAACTTTCAGTGATTAAGTTAATCAACCACAGGCTCCATCAAAATGATCTTTCAGAAAGACAAGTGCTGAAACATGGTAGATCCCTAATAAGAATAACTCTATAGTTGGAAAGGTATTAATTGAATTAAGACGCGTTTCATCTATCGAAAACTCATCAGTTAACCTCGACTTCGTTGATAAATTATTTTTTCTCGCATTTTCGAAGGTTCTGACAATGGTTTTGATGTCGAAACTTATCTAACATTTTTCTCTCAATTCCGAGAGGCAAATTTGAAAAACTACGTCAGAATGTTAACTATTAAATATCTGTATGGATTATATATATAACAGGGCTATCAGTTAAACATTTTAAAATGGTCGATGAATGAATTCATCGAATGCAGAATACGAAAATTAATGTGGGAAGGGGTTATATATCAACTTTCAGTGATTAAGTTAATCAACCACAGGCTCCATCAAAATGATCTTTCAGAAAGACAAGTGCTGAAACATGGTAGATCCCTAATAAGAATAACTCTATAGTTGGAAAGGTATTAATTGAATTAAGACGCGTTTCATCTATCGAAAACTCATCAGTTAACCTCGACTTCGTTGATAAATTATTTTTTTCTCGCATTTTCGAAGGTTCTGACA